>VYZR01082667.1:27052-44150 GCA_013400675.1 Oxylabes madagascariensis
GGAACAATTCAGTACCAGTATATGGTTTTCCCTGTGACAACCTTTAATTTAGCTTATAATATTTGGTGTTATGTCACAGTTATCAAAATTCATATGAAAATATTTTTGATTCTGGTCTCTCTGAAGACCTAAAAGCCTATGAGATACAGTTAGCACTCAACTCTATGGAGACAGGTCAGATCTTACACCACCAAGAAGTGCTATAGAAAGCAGAACCCAGCAAGGATGCAGCACTTTGTGGGAAAGAAACACTCAGTTTACAGGAAGCACAGGCAGCAATTTTTTAACTTCCTACATATTCTATTGAGGAATACTTTATATTCCTGCCACATAGAACATTCATAGGACTATTTAAAATTTATCAGTGATGAAGATGGCGCAAACAACCCCAGCAGATGTGCATAACCTGAGGGCAAAATAAGGGTGGACAGCCCAAGTAATACCATCAGGAAAGTCACAGCAGACATTTAGCCTTCTTCACAGATGTGATAATTATTTTTTTTTTAAATCAACAACAAATTTTAAATGTATTTGTTTTGGCTGAACTAATAAAAATAAACAGTATTTAAAAGGACAAATTCTCTTTTCAAGTACAGGTCACCAACACATACAGCTGACAGCACTTACTAACTTATCCCACTAGATTCTGCCTAAACCCAGTTGTAAACAGCTTTTGATTTCTCAGCTGTGGAGCCACTTACCACCATCAGGTTCATTTCATCCTTGAGATCATCGTAGCGCTCCTCCAGGCGGCTGAACTCATTCAGCAGGTTCTGGTACCGTAACCGTTCATCATTCAGGTCCAGCTCCAGCTGCTTTGTCTCCTCCACCAACTTCTTTTCCATCGACTCTGCCACAGACAGCAGGGATCCAAAGTGAGAATTCCGTAATTCCAGCCCTACCTATCATGCAGTGCATCCACCCAGGCGGTACAGGCCTGTGTCTGCACCAGAGGAACAGCCTGCCATTTGAAGCTGGTGTTTGTGCTTCCCTAGGCAAACATTAAGCCTAAAATATGAAGGGCCAAAACGTTGTGGCAACCACAGAAGTGCTCACTCAGACCTCTGCTAATACCTTCTATAAGTGATTCCAGGAGGGAGGAAGAAGGGGCACCATTGCTGTGCCACGTAAAAGCAAAATGTGAGGTGCTTTACACCTCAAGCATCCTGACTCTCCTCATCACACCTCCCTTCATCACAGCCCTCACATCTAGAGTTAAGCTTTCCTGGCTGCTGCCTACACAGTCACAGCAGCCAGAAAAGTTGTAGCAGATAAACTGTATTAAATACCAGAGCTGACTATTAAAAATTGAAGTGCTTTGGAACAGTCACCCCCCTAAAAAAGGCCCCGAACCCTTAGCATTTCGTGGAAATGCAAATGGTAAATAAGTCTGAGTTTGCAAGTTCTTAAAGAAATGAATCCACAAACAGGAATGCAAACTAAGGCAAATTAGCCCAATCTATGCAGTAGAATGTCGCTTTACAAGGTAACATCAAGTAGAAACCCTGAATGAAGAGAACAGAGCCAACCTGTTATTTCCTTCGCCTGGTCATGGATGCGGCGGTTCAACTCCTCCTTTTCTGTTTTCAGTAATGAGTTCTGCTCTTTCAGCTCTGATACCAGCTACAGAGACAATAAAATATTTGACTCAGAATGCAGTTCATCTTTTATCAGTAGCTCTAACAACAATGACATCTTTGTTATAACAGTTCAAATACTTAAACTGCTCTTCACAGTGTGGAACTGGTGAGCTACTTTATATCTTCATTTCCAAATTACATTTCTTAAACATGTACCACTGCAGACTCCCCTGTATGTTCTGCACCCCATTTCTGATCAGATGCTAAAATTGCCCTGAAGCACTCCACAGTGTCATGTACTTTTCAGTAAAGTCCCAAAGATGTAAATGGCTCATCAAAACTATTCATAAGATAGTAACACATTTGGTAGTTCTACGGTAAATTCCACTGCATTGGGTAACACCAAAATTTAACATCTTGCCTCTGCCCTAAAGCTGTGTCACTTAAACTGTGTTCAGGTTTGCCAGGTACTCATTTGTCTCTGATTATGGTTACTATGCATTCACTATGCTTTATCTATTAATATTTTTCTTATGCTTATCTGATATTGAAATTTGTCACTGCAGCATCACATAAGGATGGACTGGCTCTTCCAATACTCAAAACTTGCACCATTATCAGCATGTACTCCTGACAGAAATCAACCTGTTTGATACGTTTGTGGCTAGCAAAGATAAGGGGTTAGCTGAAACCTGATGAACTAGACTGTGCATGTGTTGAATAGGCTGGCTGTTTACATTAGGCAGAATATAGCAGCATCTTTGAATACTGAGTATGGGACAGATTTCTATGTGATTACTCTCTCTAGGTAGGTAAAAATGATTTCTTGTTATGAATACACTACCTCTAAGTCAGAAAGCTTAAGGATTTGGATTTGTAAATGCTTTCAATATCAAAATCTGAATAGACTGGATACATATATTCACATACAATATATGGATTTAGCATACTCTTCTACCATAGGTGCAGCCATTTAGGTACCAAGCCTATTTAGGATTGTACAGCTATAAAAATACAGTAAAAATACCAGCCACACAAGTGAAACAACTTAGCCTGGGCAAAACCTGAGTGGACACCAGGCCCCTGCAAATCCTCTCATGCATCTGAGACCCCATACGTGCCTGCTCAGTTTCATGTTTGTATTTGTCTGCCCGTTCCTCAATGCTCTTCTTCTCTGACTGAGTCTGGTGCAGCTCCTTGCGGAGCTTGGCAATCTCCTCCTGGAGGCTGATGACACGGTTGTTGGCGTTCTTGGCCTCCTCCTCACTCATCCGAAGCCTCTCCACATCGCTCCGCAGCTTCTCCGTCTCCGTACTGTACGTGATCTCCAGGGTGTTCATCTTCTCCAGCAGAGATTTGTACTCTTTGTTCTTTGCAAAACACAACACGGACAGAGCAGCTGTTAGAGAAGTTCTGGTTTAAGGGAGCCTTTTCCTTCCCTACGGAGTACACCCAGACATGGGAGCACAGGAACAGCTTCCCCATTTCAAAAAGGTTTTGGTCTGGTTTTGGAGAATTGCTGAATGAGGTGACAGAACAGTCCAGTCTCTAAGCCTGCACATCCTAAACTAAAATCAGATGGAGAGCCCACATACATGAGACACGATCACCCCACCTTCCCCTAAAAGAGAGCAACTGACGTGCTTCAAACGCAATACTGGCGTTAAGCGAGTGGGTGTTTTTTCTCAGTTCTGCTGAGAGGAACAAGTGGATGTTTGACTGTTCCAGTTCTACTGTGGCCTCCCCTTCTCTCCTATCACTGCTCTTCATCAGAAAAGAGAACTGAGCCCTGACAATGAAAATCCAGTGCATTCTGTGAATGCCCACAGTGCTGAGAAGGTAACCAAGACTTTGGCACGTTTTCCCTGAGAAGAACGGGGAAAAGGAAAAGCAGAGAGCTTTCACCTGCTCATCGATTTTTCTCTGCAGCTGCATGATTTTGTTCTCCAGGCCAATGTGAAGCTTCTTGTAGCGCTCCACAGAGCGGGCTTCTATCTTCAGCTTCTTGAGCTCCCTCTTGGCCATCATGCGCCGGTAGCAGCACTGCAGGTACACGATGGCCCTGAGGGTGCGGCGGTAGCGCCGCCGGGCCAGCCAGCCCCTCACGTGCTTCTGGATGACCACGGACTTGTGCTCCCGCAGCATCTGCAGTTGGGGAAACACAGGGCAAGGGGATCAGCGCTCCGAACTACACCTGGGCAGGTAAACAGAACCCTGAAATGTTGTACGCAGAGACTCCTTCGCCTGCAAAGAGAAACTTCTGGGGAAGAGCAGCAAGAAATGGTTTAAATTAAAAATAAAAGAAGAGGAAAAGAAGACTGGAACAAGCACAACAACAAAGAGTAAAATGAAAAGGAACCAGAGGGAAAAACATGACAAAAAGAACTGGAGGCACATTGAAGCACCAGGCATTCCTTGGGGTTGAGGTCAGAGCCCAGCTAATTGCAAAAGTATATGGTACCTGTTGGCAAGATTACAAATACAATTTTTTTTTAAACTGCATCTTTATCTTGAAACACTTTTGAATCATTGATATATGCTGCATAAAGTTCATCAATACAAAGTTTAAAATTACCACATTTGATATGCAACGCAGTCAGTACTGCATTTCCCAGAGGAAATTGTAGCAGCTGTTAAGAAGCTAGAAGTTTTGGTTTGTTTCTGTCATTTTGTTTTGGGGGGTTTTTGTTGCCTTTTTTGACATATCTTAGGCTAGCCAGCATGGAAAAATTTTCATCTGTTCTAATGAGAAATTTATAGTGTAGTAATTACAATTTATTTTATGGCAGAAATTTCAACCATAGCTTTGAGGTGTAAAAAAAGAACCCATATTATTTTTTAAAAAATAATCTATAACATAAATCAGTCATTAATGCCAGCAACTTTCATCTGTGTGTTAGCCAGAGTTAAGCTAAGAAGAGTCTACCACTTGTTTTTGGATCCTTCACCCACTAATTCAATCAGAGATCCCCCAGGTCTGGAACACCTGAATTCAAGATCACAGCTATGCAATGGAGAGCCTGCCCAAGTCCATAAGGTTTCCAGGACACTGAGAACTTCAGAGTTCACTTAATAAAGCTTCTGCAAATAAAACAGTTTATTCTAAAGAACAATATTTAGGATTTCATGTTGATGCTCAGAATTGATAGTTTAAATATCATAGGCAGTTCACATTCTTACACTGATTTACCACAAAGCTGATAAGACAAATTAGTAGGTAACAAAAATTTTATTTTCTTTTAGACTGCTTAGCAAACAAACTGAAATACGTTAGAAGCATTACAGTTCCAGATCAATGAATTTAAAATTCACTGGCAAAGTGGCAAGACTATAATATATACAAACTTTCTCCCTTAGCATTTATTTCTGAATTAAAAATGAGACTGGATATACCAGCACCCAGTTACTCAGCACACCAAGGTAAGAAAGCAGCTCTCTGAAAAGCACAGCAAGGTCAAAAGCCAAAGTCCTTCTGACTGCACACCATGCAGTGGGCATGCTTGCCTCCTGCCTCCTCATATGTTTTTTGGAACACTCCTTCAGGTTCCCAGTAGGTGCCTGAACACTGGAATACAACTAGCTTTCAACATTTTTGCCTCAAGTCTGAAAGCAACAAGTCCTGTAAAATACCTCCATCGCGCAGGGATGGTCCTCATCTGCCAGTGAATTCTCACATCCATGCAATCCAGTGAGGAAACAAGCCAATCCCAAGTAGGTGAGAGGATCAGGAAGTTACTACATCTACCAGAGATATCCCAGGAAAGCTTATGTCAAAAGCTTATGTCAAAAGCCATGGAGGAACTAGGCTCCTTGTCCAGCTGAGAAGCACATTGCAATGTCTCAGGTAGGAGCTTTCCCCAGGAAGTGCGAAACAGATGATTCAACCACATTAAATTCCTTGAACTGCCCACATGACTCAACACATGCCCTCTCTTCCTACAACAACAACAGGTAGCTTTCACAATCCTAAGGAACAACACGTGCACCACACGACTGCAGTCAGGGCTCAGCCCAGGTGTCCTTTCACAGGGCAACCTTTCGGTTTCACTCGTCTGCAATCATCACCAACTCCACAACAACCGTGTTTACCTTCCCACGGCATACAGAGCTTGTGCTTCCCTCTCAGGCCATCCTGTACCTCAGCCTGGGTAAAATCCCACCTCAGGAGGACAAGACAAACACAGCACACCGCAGGGGCACTTGTCAGACTGTCATGTTTTACTGCGGTGAACAATTCACAGCTCGAGGGGGATCCTCCTGACAGGCAGGTCTGACCACCCCTTCCAGGGGCTCCTCCAGAAACCTGCCATCTCTATTAGGAGGGAATACAACAGGTTTATTAAACTGTGCTACAAGACAGATGGGCTGTGTATTACTCATGCGACTAACAAGGCACAGAGAAATATCTCCCATTTTCCTGGAGATTTTAGGTCACCTACTGCTGTGACCCAGGGTCACTTTGTCACATCTGTCAGACCACTGTTACAAACACATCTTGTTTAACATCATAAATATAGTTTGCAATAACAAGAATGCTAAGAATTCAAAAAAAAAGGTAAGTAGATACCCACACAAAGGAACAGCCAAGTCAAGCACAGGGGTCTTAATACTAAGAAATTCTTATCAAGGTTTGGTTTTTTTCCAACTTTCTAGTTAGTTTATGTTAGAATGCTACAAGTGACTGCGTAGTTACTTTAATACAAATGAAAAATACATAGAAACTTCAACTATAAAAGAGAAAGATATGGCACATAAGCATCAGATGACTTTTGGCTGCATGCCCTTAACATCTACATGCTTGGGAAAATGATACAACTCCCTCAGCTACTTTTTCAGTGAAATACTGGCTGCCTTTTGAGCTTGGTTAACACAGTTCTTGAGGGTAAAAGTGCTATGAAAGATGTTAGCACTTTGCAGTTTGACTCATAATTCTGTTTAGAGCCCTGTAACCACTGAAAACCAAACTCTAATTTCTCAATTGAATGATTTATTATCAAGCCTAATCAGGAAAATATCATCAATATCATCAGGAGAGGGTTCTATCAATTTATCCCCACACCAAAACTAACATACATTAAAAAATAAAACAAAAACACTGCACCCATGGGTAACTTTCAATATCCAATTTTTGTGGGAATCTCTTTGCTAACTTAATTCCATAAGCCATTTCAGAATCACTGGAACTAGGGTTGGGAGAGGACCAGTAGGGAGTGCATCACATGTATACTGATGTAAGCAATACTGATTTGGACTCGTGGAGGCAGATTAAAGCACGGCCATTTTCAGTATTTATTTTAAATGCCTCAACATTCTATATAACAAGTGAAAAAGTCAGAAATGCTGTAAACCGCTGTTGGACTCTCCACTGGCTGCACTGAAAGTCTAAGTACATCTATGTTAGATGACAGTGAGAATACGTCTAAAATGACAAGTTGATGGCAGTATTAGATAGTTCTAACTTCCAGGGGCCGTCCCTCAGTCCAAGCTCTGGTATTTTGTTAATGCATCACACATAACAGCGGGCACACAAAACATTTCAGATTCCCAAGACGACACCACGGAGAAGCTTTGTCCTGAAAGTGTGCGGAAATAAAGGTAGAGTGAAAAAGTACATTATGATTTCTTACCAGTTGGTACCTGTTTCTGACCATGTAACCTCTTAGCAGAGCCTGAAGAGCAATAGTAGCATCTCGCATGCACTGGTATCTCTTGCGGACCACGTACATGCGCTGGAACTTCTGAATGGTGATGGCAGCTCGTGTTCTCCGCAGGAACTTGGCATAGCTGAGGAAAAGATTACAAACAACACCTGTAATTATGTGATTGAATGCTTGGGGTTTTTTAATATTCATTGTATTCTTGTATCTTTAGTTTCTTCTTAATGTTGTCAGTGACACAGTGTATTAACTTGCTATTCTGCTGTGTGGCAGTACAACAGAATGACAAATTAACAGAAACCTTGCAAAGCTTTACAGGGAAATGCTTTCACTTCCCCCAACAACTGTACTATACAACTGACAAGGTAAACTCAGCTTAATTTCTCATCATCTCTTCTCCAACTTTAAAGCTGTTTCCACTATGTCACCCTCCAGATCTACTCTCCTAACCTCCACTAATAGAAAATGTTTGCTTGTTTTTGGCTCTCACAGTAAGACAATTACAAAGCATCTTGACATATGCCTCTTTCTGAAGGTTGGTTATTATAGCCTTCATCACCACCTCGTCTTTGAACAATACCACCTGTACTCCTGCCCTTCTCTCTGGCCCCGTGGCCATCCCTCAGAAGTCAATCCAAACAAATCACGGACTGATGAATGTCCCTTTACAGCTGCACCCTTGATGAGGAATGGCTTCTCCAGCTGGGAGATCCAGCTGGGAGGGCACACGGAAACTGTGCAATAAGGACTCAGACAGTCCTGCTTTACCTCACCTGTAACATATCTCCTTAGTACTACTTGTTTTGTGCATCATAGAGCCAGGGTGCTACTCAGAAAGGTCAAAACCAGGCAGGACAGACACACTCATTATATTCAACTTCCCACATTTCCCTGGAGAATCATTTCGTCTCAGGCAGTTTAGGAAGGCGAGAACAAATGTGTGATGTTTAAATGCCCTACTTGTAGGGCTCTGGACTGAGGCTGGTGTGGGATTTGCCCTGAGCAGTGCTTACCATCGTGCCTGGTACCCTCTGACATGTCTCTGGATGGTGATGGCAGCCTTCCTCATACGCATGTACTTCTTCCTCATCAGCCAGCCTCGGATCGTCTTTTGGATGCGGATACAGGCAGCTCTCAACTTATCTGCCCTTATTTTTTCCAGGTAGGCTACTTGACCAGCCCGGAAAAATATTTTTGTCTTACCAAACTGGTACTTATCCTTGTCCTATTTTCAAAGGTAAAAAGAGGATAAGTTACAGCATTAAGTGTTAATGCATAAAAAAAGGCATGAAGGGCTAAATGAAAGCACAGTTAGTAAAGAGGCAAAATTATCTGTGTAATATTTTGGGTAATCTGAGACTTAAATTAAGTAGTGGAGAAGGGTATTTTGTCTGTATGATTCTGTTGAAATATTAATATAATAAGGCCACACGCATGGCTCAAAGGAGCAATGTGAGATTTTTGCTTAGATGAGAATGCCATGAAGAGAATAACATGGAAGGCTACAGGAGGTGACAAAGGGGCCCAGAAGATGAAAACAATACAGGCAGTGGACATGTACAATTTTCTGCTTAAATTGTAGCTGACCCCTCTGAATGGTCCACCTTCAACCACATTACACAGTGCAAACAAAGCAATTGGGGCTTCAGACATGTACACATCACTTATTGTATCAGGAATAGGGCAGAACAAAGCATGCTACTGCTCCTCAAGCACATCAGAAAGAGAATAATACTGTATGTCTACAGGCTGTAGTATACCTTTGAGGAAAAAACTGAGAATATACAAAGGCAAACTGAAAAAAAATTAATTTTGTTGGCTGTTTGATTCTAATTTGAAAGGAACAGCAGTCAGAAAGCTACAGGATACATTTGTGGTTTGGTATTTTGTAGAAGTACTAAAACAGCATGGCTATGAGGGAGTAGGCAACACTGTCTTTATTCCTGTGTATTCCAAACGCTCTCAGCACTAAGTCCAGTACCTGAATCAGCTTTTCCAGGACATTTTTACACGTCTGCTTTCGGTCACCAAGGACATCTCTCTGCTTCATCAGAACCCGGTAACGGCTGAAGAACTCTTGGTACGTCCACCTGTCCCAAAAGCAGAGTGTCAGTCCTGGCAATGAATGTTACCTTGAAAAGAACTGCAGCTGGAAGCAATCCAAAGAGAGCAAACACACCTGGAGGGGAAGCCAGCGGCACTGATTCGGATGGTCTCCAGAACACCACAAGCTCTCAGCTGCTGCACTGCCCGCTTTTCATCAAACCTAGGTGGGAACAAAAGGTGGCTGTGGGACTAGGTTTGCATTATCTGGGAGTCCTGGTTGTGTGCACACCCAGAAGAGAAGTGGCACAGTGGGGAGCAGGGTGGATGTGATGGGTGGTGGATAAGATGCTCCTGAAACTCAGGGGCAACAGAGGACAGCCTGGCTGGAGAACTGAGCCCCACTGGCACTTCCTGCTAGCCAGCACAAGAGCTACAGGATCCTTCATGTGCTTGGGCTTTGAGAAAAACTCTAAGCAAACTCATATATGAAAAAAAAAAAGATAATAAAAAAGGCTTTGGAATCTGAAAAAGCAAATTCCAGCAAATGTCAAATGAGCTCAAGGGGTGCAAACCATCAGTTACATTTAAAATTGCTAGCAATGAAAATGTTGGAATTTTTTTCTCACGTATCACCATAAACAAAAAAATGGCCTCAGGAAATAATTCTCCCTCTATTCATCCCCAAACATCTGCTGTAATACACGTACACACACACAGTGAATCCATAACCACAGAAAGCAGACACAGCACTCCACTCCTGAGTGAGCAAGGTTCAGCAGAGCCTGGATCCTCAGTGGCCTTGGACAATCCCCACCCAACACAGGCGACTCAAACCACACAGAACTGGCATCTTACGTGAATGGAAACTTGAAGTCATTTGGCTTAATACAGCGCACATAGTGTGGAGTTGTAGCATTCAGGGTTTCCATCAGCAGATGAAGAGAGTTTCGAAACTTTTTGAAAAACAAAATGAAAAAAAAAATGTCAGGAATAGCTTCAATAAGCTCAGTGATCTTTGAGATCACCTCAGAAATCAGATTTGATTTGCATCCTTTTAATTATGGCAGAGATATGTGTATATTTTATGTTTGGCCCAATGATAACTGGAACCGAGTTTTCTGGGGATTGAACCCCACTTTTGATTTGAATAAGACAAAGTGGCACACGACCAAAAGACCCAGTTTAAGATTTTCAAAACTTCTCAGCATCCATGTTAAATTTGTTTTGAAAAGCACTAGTTTGGGGTTTAGCACCACAATAAAAAATGGGCTGCCTCAAATTGTTCCCCACAGTGCATTAGTAATTAGGGACTATTTGTGCCAAATTGTAAATCGCAATAAGCTGCACCTCTCTCAAAATCCCAAGGGACCCCATAAGGCACCAGCTCGCCTTGAGACCTATGAGACAGGAGGTAAAGGGAGAGATGATTTAGTAGAGCTGCATTCTCAAACTCACCTGATGTCCCACAGTTTTCTTATGCTCCTTGCTGGCCTGCCCTGGCCTGGCCTTGGCAGGTTTGATGGGCATTCGAGACAGAGGCACGCGCCCTGAAGGGGTTGCTGATGTGGGACTGAGGACCTTCTCCTCATCCTGGAATAATTCTGGTAGCAGCTTAAACTGGTAAAACAGCATAAAAAATACAGAGGGTGAGGAATCAGCAAGTGATTGCACCTGTTTGTGTTTAAGATTAAATTCCAGGCTCAGTTTTTGTAAGAACTGCATTTTTGTTGAACTTTACAGGGGACAAATGCAAAAAGCTGATGGGCTAAGTGGTATAGTGAGTGGGCCATGATTTAACACCAAAGCTTCTGTAGGTTTGATCAGTGAGTCTCCTCCTGAAGATAAAATTCTGTTTTGAGTTTTTTTTTATATAGCCAACAATAGCTTGCATGTGAAACTGTTAGATATCAACAGCAGTTTCAGAAGTGCCGGCTGCAATTATAAATGGTTGCTTTGATCTAAGAAGGAAACAACAGGGTCCTCTCATATTCCAATAGTGCATCAGTCTCCTTTGTGGTTGAGAGGTATCTGGGACACTGAATAAAGCAGCAGGCAGCAAAGATGATTCCCGCTTTATCACTCCAAACTGAAAAAATCATCTTAAAAGAGGAACCATCAACTGAAATACAAAACACTAGCCAAATTTATCTGAGATCTACTTCCTGCCAGTGAGAGTGGAGGAAAAACCTGAAACGTTTTTCCAAATATCGCACAGGACTTCTGGTTCCCTTTCTCTAATGGCTACAAAATACACTGATATAAAACAGCTGCTTTGAAGTAACTTATAACTAAAAATAACACCACTAGGTCTTTCTACCAGCAACTACAGCACTTCAGAACCATTATAAGAGTAAGCGAATCTGAACTTCTCTACCTGTCCATGAATAATTTTATATCTAGCATCTGTACATTTTTTCCCAAGAGACAGGAGCATTCATTTTTCAGTACCAGAAATTGCTTGGGCCAAGTACAACCTAAAAAATTAAAAAATTGGTTTTGTCTTATAAAACTTGGTGAGCAGACATAATAACCAATGGAACACACTGCACAAAAAAAGGGCACCTGTGCCCTGTGGTTGTGCCAGATGGGATCAAATATTGCCCAGTAGCATTCAGCACAGCACTCCAGCATAACAGAATGACTAAGGATGCTACAAAGGTATCCTAAATTCCTGAACTTAAAAAGGAGTACACAGCTTGGCTTTATCTCACCTGAGACTACCTCTGTAGCTGGTGGAAGAATGACATTTCCTGAGGGTGATTTACTCTTCTCCTTCCACTGACTCAACAGAGTTGAGGATGATTGGGCTACCACCTCCTTGTCAGCTGCCTATTATCAGTGAGTTGGTGTGCCCAGGCAGCTGAGCTACAGAGCCAGTGTTTTCAGCCTGTACAGAAACTTATTTGAATGTAATATGATTTTTCTGAAGCTCCTGTGCTCCCACACACCAGAGGTAGGGGTAGGAACAGGATCCCCATTGTCTCGATTGCAGATGGATGAGTTCTTTTAAGCTGTCCATACCTAAATCTCATTCCTTTTCTCCAGCCCTGGGAAAATCTGCCTGTAAAAATGGGCATGTGCATACCAAAGGCACTCTTTTCATAGACACTGGCGCAGTTATTCCAAGTAGAAGAAAGGAACAATGTCTGGCCTCTCCAGTACAGGTCAGCAGTAGTGGAGCAGTGCTGCAATGATCCACACTGCAGGACTACTCCTGTTTGGTTTGGGGTTTTAGTATCTTATCAATTTTCTGTGTTTCACAGAACACTAGGAGTGTTCAAAGAGAGGGAAAACACTGATCAAAGGGTAGGTAATTCACGTGATAGAAAACAAGCAAGCAAGCATTTCTTCCCTGTAATTTTTTCAGACAACTTAACACACAGGCTGCTAACAATCTTACAGGTCATTTCTTTCAATGGAGAGCCACAACAGAAGATTTTAACAACCATGCCAGTAGCAAGCATAAAAGCCGAGGATACATGCATGGAAACTGAACTACTTCACAGAGGTTCTGTGGGTGGATTTACAGAGAAGGCCAAAATAAATAGTTGAACTCTACAGTGCCTGCCAAGAGCAGTGTGTGTCATGCACTTTTTGGAGAGCAAGCATCCAAGCTGTGTGTGAGAGTGGGCATGGGCAGGATGACAGATGATGCATTCAATTTAGAATTACCTTCTGTTGGATGTGCACAGCAAATCAGAAAACACCACCAGCAACAAAATAAAATAAAAATCAGAAATGCAGTTCTACTACAACTACTAACAAAGAGGCGCTGATGAAAAACAAAAATAAAACATTCTTTACACTGGTTTTGGCAAAATTTACCATAAGGTAAAACTATGTTGTTTTTAGTGTTTAGACTGAACTGCCTCAAGCTACACTGAACCTGCCCAAGCTGCTGTCAGGCTCCCACAGCAGCTCTGTCCCCACTGTCTGTCCCTCAGTCACTGGCTGACATCCCACGGAGCACCCTGTCCCTCTGTCCAGCACAGAGTGGCTGGCTGGCCCCTGCCAGCTCCCTAAAGATGCCACCTGCCCTCCCTTTCACCCCCAGAAACTGGCTTCACTTAAACCACTTCAACACTTCTCCCAGTGGAAAGTTTGCTGTGGTGTTTCATTATACCACGTTTTAATCATTTCGCTTCATATTATCTGCTCAGAATAGAAACAGAAGAGAAAAACGTTGGTTTTCCTGATAGAATAGCATAATTTTAAATAGCCTGTCCTTGATACCCAGCTTCCTGGGCCATTAGAGCCAGCAAATTCCCAACAGCCATCACTGTGCAATGTCAAGTTAATTGCCTTCACATTTCTGAGAGCACAACCAGCATTTCTGCCATTACAGAACACAGATGATGCCACTGAAGGCCTGTTCTATAATATTCCTTTATGCAGTATTTTTCAATTTAGATGTTATCTTTCCTTCATAGACATCAAGGAGACAAGAATGTAAATTCTAGTTTGTGTCTTGAGGGTCTATATATTTTACTCCTCTCTCATTTTGCTCCTGGAACCAAACTTGTCTCTCCTTCAGAAATTTTCTCTCAGTTGTCACGCCATAAACAAGGAGCTTCTGTTTTCAGGTTATAAAATTAAGGGCTTAACTGTTAAGCCTTTTTATACCACTACAGTATATCAGAAGTCGTTGATGTCTCTACAGAAAATATAGCAAATTTTGTGAAAAAGAAAACCCCTCCCCAAATCCCCTTTCCCCCACTCAAAAACCCAAACCCAACAAAAGAGCTCCCAAAACAACAACGACCCAGAAATAGTGAAATTAGTGGCTAAATAGACTGATCTTACATGGGAAAAACTTAGGATATAAGACTTTCTAAATTCATGCAAATAACCAAGTAAAATACAAACTATGTTCAATTTCAGTTGATCTTATACTAAGGGAGAATTTTTTCCTAGGTTTATAAGAAGTTTTCTATGACCCTTAATTCAAGGACTCATAACTGCAACAGAAGAAAAAAAAATCCTTATACTAACCTTACTTGATTTTAGGACCTTAATTTGTTCTTCATAAACTGTGTCTTTATTCTTTTCCAAAAAGCCTTCACATTGATATTCCACCTGAAAGCCATCATTTTACAAGAGAAAGAATTACAAGTATTAAATAAGAATGATTTGCATGGAATTCACCAGCTATAACATTCACATTTACAGCATAATTCTTTTCCATACTGAAAATATCAGCTCCCAAGTGCATCTTTGTTAAATATAGATTTTCCTCAAAGAGAGTGCTTTCCAGTAAAATGCAGAACATTAAAATAGAGAGAGGAATACTGCTATTGCATTACACCAGACATATTTCACTGCTGAGAGATGCTCGTGGTAAGGCAGCATGACTGAATGGTTACTGTAAGGGTGAAGAATCAAAGTGTGTGCTGAGCATCTCCTTCACTGAACTCATCAGGGCTGCAGAGCTGTCTGAAATCCAGATGCAACTGGGAACAAAGTATCTCATCTCATTAGCTGAGAGGCAGTAAGCACATCTGCCTGCAGATTATTGTGGAAATGGCTCATTTGTGCTCCGAAGGACTAATTTTACCAGAAGCAATAAAATGTCTGAATGTTGTGACAATATATAACGACCCTCTGTCACAGGGCTACAGCATCTCCTGAACCAAAGAACAACCAGTGCCAGATAAAAACCTACCATTTATTTCACTGTCCTAATTCAAGGCTGAAAGAAAACCAAAACTATTGTCAAAAGTGCATTAATCAGTGCTTGCACAAAGACACCATACCCTGAGCTGCAAAACATTTCAGGGAATTCCTAGAGGAAAGAGGACAGAGGATGTCCCCAGGGTTTCTCCACAGCTGGAAGCCCACTCTGAGCACTACCTGGGGCATCATCCATGTTCCTTCTGCGGGAGGCCACGCCAGGAGAGGGCAGCAGCATCCCTGCCTTGTGTAGGAGGACAACTCAGCACAGACCGCTGACCTGCCAGCTGGGGCTTTATTTTTCCTCCAAGATGTCTGAGGACATTCACATAAGCACACAGAAAACATAAAATGCTTAGCACAGACAGAGCTTAGAGCTTTGCTAGTACCTGCTTGGAGCTACTTTCTGCTTTCCTTGGCCCTTGCTGCTCACAGACTAGACACAGGAAAGCCTTGCTTTCAATATCAAAGTTTAGCCTAATGAACAGATTATGAAACATTAATTAATTCCTTCTTGTTCTTTCATCCACAAAATAGAACAGAACTCGTGAATCTAAACTGTTACAGAGATGTTCCTGTTGCTTTCATTAAGGCAACACTAGATGCAAAAAAGAATAGGACCCTTCTTCTACACATAAATTCAGGAGCCTGGGAGAAACCTAGTGGAGGCAGATAAAGGCCTCCAAGTCCCAATGTCAGCATGTGTAGACCTACTGATAAGAATCTGAGAGCTTCCTGAAACCTTTTTTGACAAAGCTAACAATGTTCTGAAGCAGCTTTTCTGTATAACAGGACAATTGTATTAAATGGGATTATTAATTTTTTTGTTTTAACCTGAGGAGTGGCTCAGTTTGACGAGCATTGGGAGCTGAACACGACGTGCACTCCACTGAGACACCCCTCAGCCAGCTTCCTAGAAATAGCTGTTCCCTGTGCAGCCGAGGCGAGGGTGGGAGCAGCACACACGGCTCCAGCAATAGAAAAGGGTGTGCTAGCCTCTCTCCTCTCTGCTCACTGAGAAGGCAGCAAAAACGGCATTAATCCGTGGCTGCTCTTTAGCTAAAAGGAGTGGGGTACAGGATTTCCTTTTTTGTACATTTCTGTTGCATAACTGGGATTGATACAGTAATGCTGAGAGCTGCAAACGCACTCAGCTTTCGCGTTTGGAAAAAGGATGGTCAGTGGTTCCAGCACGGGGTGGAGTCCGGAGCTCATTTGTGCCCCTGGTTCTGCACAGCTGCCAGTTCACTTTCTCCCCTGATCAAGTGTTGAGACAGGCACACTTTTGTAAGAGCCAAGCAGAGCCAGGGATGCCACTGCCCAGTCTCTGCCTGTAGCAGCCCCAGGATCTCCTCCCACACACCAGCAGGAAAGCAGTACCGCAGGAAAAGTCCTTACCTTGTCAGCAAAGTGCTTGATGATGAAGGCCTTATTTGACATACGTGGTTTTTCAAAGAGAGCACATTTATTCAAATGAGTATTGTATAGTTTTTGGGCCCAAGAGTCATCTGAACCCTTTGGCATCTATGGAAAAGAATAAAGAATACACTTAAAACATCTTGAGAACTTTTCAGTAGCAAAAGCATCTAAAGGAAATGGGGGACAACACTTGATGATTTGCTTTCCCATTCCATCCCCTGTATATGGCTTGGCATAAAATAAACCAAAATAAAAGACAAAGGGTGAAACACCAAGCAAGAGGTAATTTGGGGAAATCTGACAGGACCAAGGACTGCACTCACTCAACCTCGGAGAAGAGAAAACCGTCAAAGTTTGAACAAAGCTGATCAGTGTCCCAGGAACAGCTACAGATACATGATGGAGGGGAAGGGGCAGGGGTGTTCATTACTAAAACCCTTTTTTCTCCTCCTGTAATTGTCAATTCTGTTTGCATGCTTTCCAAATTCTTGCACCAGCAGAGTGTCAAAATGACCACTGTCTGCAGATGACTTTTCCCTGTGAGGCCCAGAAGCAAGACAGCTGATGACCTCTTTCTCTATGAAAGCCCTTGAACACACACCTTGCACTCCTCATCCAACAGATCCAGAACTCCCATTTTGGCCTCTATAAGGTTGATGCAAGGCTGATTGTCATAGAAATCAATCAAGGTCCACGGTATTTGTTCCTTCATATATTCTTCTTGTT
>VYZR01082675.1:0-12534 GCA_013400675.1 Oxylabes madagascariensis
TAGCAGAGAAGCAAGGCATGCAGGAATTGTTCTCCAAGCAAGGACCTTGGAAGATAAAGAGGAAACATCTGGCTTAGGAATGCAGCTACAGCCAAAACAAGGACTGAGTTTGGGAACTTGGGGAACATGGGGAGGGTTTTTATAGTAATGGGCAAATTATAATATGCATGTAGTGACTGTATATTAGCAACACGTTTGTAGAAATCGGTGGGCATGTTAGGAAGGAGTGATCTCCCATACTCTTCCAGGCGCATGAATAAATGATGCTCTCTTTAACAGAAAAAGCTGGTGTTAAGGAGTCTCATTACAGTTTTTGGAGATTTGATAACAAGTTGACTGACTGAACCACATTTCCAGAGACAAGACCACACAATCAGACAATCCATCTTGATGTGAAACTCTGAAGCACTACCTAATGGGCACACACTTTGATATAATTGAATTTGTTCAGTGCCAAAATCACATTTGTCAGTTTTTGTGTCTTGCCCTCCACATTTAATTTCAGGAGGTTGGGAGACAGCACATGTTGACAGATGACAAAGGATGGAGAAGTGAGAGACTTTGCCTGCTAAAGGGCATCTCTACCATCCACACTATACTTGGCACAGAAACTACCAGACTCTGAAGACAGACATGGGTGTCATATGCAGTTCACAGAAAACCAAATATTCTTGAGACCAAGGTGATGAACACACACGGAAACTGAAGGCAGAGAGAGTCTATTTCAGACTTAATTCCTGTTAAAAGACTGTTTTGTTTATACAGCTAGGCTTTGCTTCTTAAGAGCTACTGCATGAAAGCCTCTTGCTATGTAACTATGAATAATAACAGAATATCTGAAATGAAAAAACAAAACAAACAAAACCAAAAAACACTGTTCCTTGGAGGTCAGATCAAATGTGGCTTTTGCAAAAAAAAAAATCTTGAGGCAAAGAAACAATCACACCTAGTGATATACTTTGAGGTTTTGGAGCTGCTTGATCTATACATTCTCTACAATGCTCAATTCATTTCTGTGGCACTAACCAACCTGCAAAGAACAGGTTTGGGATTTTGCACTAATTCAATTAGAATTTCATATATGACATTGAAACCTCAGCCAATGAAGTTGGGCCACTAACTCCAGCAGAGAGAGTATTACCTAAGAAGTATCATCTCCTCCATTTATTAATCACATAGGACATTATTTTAATATTTTCCTATAAAGGGATGCTTTGGAAATGTGAAATCTGAAACATGACAGAGTCCGAAAAGATTTCAAATTTTGCTAAAGCACGTAAAGGTACATAAGCAAGGGAAGTTATTTAAACACTGAAAACAGATTCAGAGTGGAAAAAAAAATTACAAACTGGAAAAGCAAAGGATAATCCTGAAGATCTGAAATTAATTTTTTTCAGCTTGGAACATTTCTAGCTACTCTGAAGAATATCTGGAGTTTAAACATAGTTTTTAGTTTTGTAGCAACTTTTTGAAGTCACGGAATCACAGAATCATTAGGGTTGGAAGGAACCTCTGGAGATCATGCAGTCCAACCCCCTGCTAAGGCACAGTCACCCAGAGCAGGTGACACAGGAATGTATCCAGGTGGGTTTTGAATGTCTCCAGAGAGGGAGACTCCATGCCCTCCCTGGGCAGCCTGTTCCAGTGCTCTGCTATCCTCAACGTAAAGAAGTTCTTCCTCATGTTAAGGTGAAACTGCTTATGTTTTAGTTTACGGCCATTGCTCCTCATCCTGTCACTGGGCACCACTGAAAAGAGTCTGGCATCATCCTCTTGGCACCTGCCTTTGAGATATTTATCTGCATTAATTGAGATCCCCTCTCAGTTTTCTCTTCTCTAGACTAAACAGGCCCAGCTCCCACCCCACAGTCTCTCCTCATAAGAGAGATGCTCCAGACCCAAGTCAGCAGCACAGAACCACACATAAAACCAAATGGTAAAAGACTGAGCACAATAAAAATAGTGTTACTAGCAAGTTTTGCCAGGCATGTTAGCCACCATTTGGCAAAGCTAGCATCATTCATTAACTTTACATTTGCAGGATAGGAAGAAAGATCAAACCCTACTGTTGCTTGCCATCCTGCAAATAGATGTAAATCGCTCTATGTGGATTAGACAGATGCTGCATGAGGTATAGGCTTCATGTTCAGGTTTCGGGCCATACACATAGTGCCATGTTTTCAGATGAGAATGGGTGATCGTTAAGCATTACCTTCATTCAAAATTAATTGTGCACAAATTGGAATCCACACCTAATTATTTCCTAATATATTCCTTGGCTATCTACGTACTTCAATTATGGTAAGCGTAATTTGGGGGTAGAATAATTAACTGCGAGAAGCAAAAGATAGGTGGCACTTACTGTGTTGCATTTTGTCCCACACACCACTTGCCGGTGGTTCAGCCACTGGGAGGCAAATACTTTATTAAGGATTCCAAGGTGAAATTCTCTCTCCTTCAAGAGGCTGGGAAGCTGCTGGGCTGCATATCCATGCAACAAGCGGTGATAGCTGGACTCATTCTGCATCCTGACCTCTCTACCTTTCAGGTAGTACACCACAGACCTTTTCACCCGGAAGAGTCTTTTCCTTTTGTGAACTGAGTGATCCCACCCATACTGTGGAAAAGAAGCATTAAATTTAGATAAAGCAACTAGAACAAACTTAAGACACAAGCCTTCTAAATTCAAAGATATTCTCAGCAAAATACTGAAGCCTTCCAAACTACCCATATAATACCATACACGAAGATTAACTCAGAAATTGTGGTAAAGCCTTCAGCAACATAAAATTAAACATAAATATTTGCTAAAGAAGTAACACTGCCATAATACTGAAAACAATCCACCCCGGTTCGGCACCGTTGGGATATCAAAAGCTTATTGAAACGAGGAAGCCAAGAAGCACTTTAAACGGAAAAGCAGCCCCGACAGCCTCCTGGCATGAGCTCGGCAGGTTTGGAGGTGACACCGCGGGGGTCATCTGATACTGACCGCGCCGTTCATCGGCCTCCTCCGGCCCGGCCTGAGGCCGCCTCGCAGTAACGCTCAGCTCTGGGGCGGCGGGGACTCGGAGGTTACGGGCCGAACAGAGAGCTCCCGGGGCCACCGGGGCAGGGAGCAGGGACGGGGGGAAGCTGCTGCTGTATCGCACCGACAGCCACCGTGACCGGGACTACTCCTCCCCACCATCTCCCCCCCAGGACATCTTCCCCAGGCACCGAAAGACCCCGCCCTTTTCCCCTACCTCAACCGGGCACTGGGACACGGCAACCCCCAGTCAGGGTCACCCCAGGCACCGGCATGTGGGCTTCTGCCCTCATACACCCGGTTCCCGCCCCCCAGCCTACCTGCTCCCCCTGGAGCCCCCCGGCGGCAGCCGTCGCCGCTTTCCGCTTCCTGCTAACTGTTTTCCAGGCCATAGGAGAAGGAGAAGGAGGAGAAGGAGGAGAAGGAGGAGAAGGAGGAGAAGGAGGAGAAGGAGGAGAAGGAGGAGAAGGAGGAGAAGGAGGAGAAGCCGAGAGCCCAACCTGGGCCACACATGGAGCAAGAGGAGGAAGGGGCCACCGGGGTACGGGGCAAATAAGTGCGGGGAGCCAGGCCCGGTCACTCTCTTCGTCACAGACCCTACCGACTGCGCTTCACGACATTTTCTCCGAGATGTTTTTACGACAGTCGCACCGTGCCTTTGCGACGGCTGTCCCACCCCGCCCGAGTCTCGTTTCCTAGCAACCGGAGGAGGGGGGCGGCGAACTGGCCCACCCTCTGCGGCTGCCAGGCAGCGTGGCCCCGTCGGGGGCGGGGCGGCGCCCCCTGGCGGCAGCCCCAGCGGAGCTCGGAGCGAAGCCTCCCGGTTTCACCACTTGTCCGTTCCCCGCTGCCCTGCACGGATCGGCGGCGCTCGCTGGTGTGAAAAACGAGGTTCACTTTCCTGGTAAAATTTAAAAAGTTTAATAAAAGACAATAGGAGACAGAGATAATAAAGCAAAGAGTTAATGGCTGGGTGCTTGACATTCAGCCAAGAGCACCCCTACTATCTTTGGAGACACCCCTTAAATATCTTTTCTATTACATCAGCCTGTTGCATATTCATAAACTATTATGCATATTCATACTTTTCCACAAACTAGTTTACATATTCCAGGAACTGTTTAGCATGGCCCCTCCCTGGGTCCGCCTTTTTAGAGCATGCGTGTTTCTTGGCTGTGGTTTTAGTCACGCTTCATTATCACCTCCAGTTTGGGCCTTGGTCCATAATTTCTACAGACGGTAGGTGCTGATAGTTGGCATGTCAGCAGCAGGGTCCTCATCATATGTTCACTGGATGTTATCCCAACCAAGCAGACAGTTCAAGCATATTATATCAGCTATCACCACTATGCCTAATTTTGCTAATAGCAGAAATAAAAACTATATCCATACAGCAAAGCCATTTTAACATTATACATATAGCATTTATTTTAATACTTGCAAAAAGCCAACAATATAACATGCATTTATAACACTGGCGGCCTCCCTGGACCCCGTCAATTTAAGCATAGGAGAGGCCCTGTATTATCAACACCATTTCCAGCTACTGTGTAGCAGATTAATTCTACCGCAGCCCAAACCAGCATAGTGATCTTTTACTGAGAGACAGCCTGTAAGCATATTCCTGTTGATTGTAACATGCACAATCTATACTGAAGTTCTACATCTCTCCTGTGGGAAAATCTGACCACAATGATAGGGAAGATGTGTGCTAATGTCTTTATAAACAATTCTATGCGTGAAGGTGTGGGTGTTAACGTCTTTGAAATGCGTCTTAATGTCTCTACTAACTTTGGGCAGCAGGTTCCTAACAGGGCCCAGACAGCTTGGCTCCTGAAACAGACAAGTGAGGTCTGCACAAGGCTGAACTTCTGAACTTTGAGGTAAAACAGTAGGTTCAAGGGGGGATATGTGGTAGGCAGAACAGGAAGGCTGTACCTTCCTAGTACCTCAGCCAGCAGGGAAAGGAAGAGGGCAAAATGCAGCCAGGAGTTAGGATAAAAGGAGGCTGTGCCCTCTGAAACCCAGAGAGAGAAAACTCCACGGGCGTGTGCCCCAGTGGCCTCTCTCCCTTTATTCGAATAAAGTTGAAGGACTCCTCTGTCTCCTTTATGGACACTGGCTTTTCATAGCATGATTTTCCACACAACAAGCATAAAACACCTCCTCCTCCCCTTCCACCGCTAGACCAGAGGAAATAATGCCTGGCACTGGCTTCGCTTTGCAAAACTTCATCCCGGGTTTCCCTTAAAGAGACCCTAATAACTAGCTTGGCTTTATCACCTGGCTTCTCTAAGTGAATACAAGAGACCAGTGCATAATGAGGTGCTTAGTCAAACTTTGAGGTACTCTTCTCCACCAAGAAACTCCCTTATTATAGGGGAAATAAAGGGCAAACATTTGTATGATTATGCTGCCTTAAAACTGATGTGGATGGATGTGTGCTTTTCCTTATGTTCACATGGCTCATGAACTTTTTCCTATGCTTATAGAGGCAAAAATTAAGAGTAACCCAAACCAAATGATCACCAATGAGTAACACTGTAGAGAAAAGAAAAAGGTAGACGGAAAAAGAAGCACCTTATATACAGGCAGACTAAAAAGAAAGCCAGCTCCTGACCACTTGAAACCCTTTGGTGTCTCAAGTCACACAAAATCACTAAACATACTATTTTCCTGAAAAATATAGTATTTCTTTTATGCCTTTTTTTTTTTTTGGTGTCTTTTCACCTAACAAACCTCAAAGACAAGGGTGCTGCAAAAAGCCAAATTGAAAAAAAAATTTAAAAAGCTAGAAAAGAACCTATCAGGCTTTTCAGCTTTCCCCTGAGGATAAAACGCCCAAGTGATAATAGTCTCTAGCTGTTTTCAGTCGTGATTTACCATGATTAATGCTCCTCTCTACATCCTCCCTCACGCATAACTACCACCTCCATTTTGGACAAAATACCTTAAATTTTGTACCAAGGCCCTCTCAAAAGACTGAAAACCTGCTGCCAAAGCTGCTCTTGGGGGAATGTGTTATGCTCCAGGGCATCCAGCAGGAGTGCCTCCTCAGCTGTGCCGGGTGGGCATGCAGCCCCTCGTGAGGGGACCAAGGGCAGGTGTTGAGGCAGCCATCTCTGCTAAGGGAAGAGGCTGAGACGTATGGGGCGAAATGCACCCTTTGGGCCCGGCTGGCCAACTTCATCCATCCCGGAGTCGTCTGTCGCTGTGCCCAGCTAGGAGAGAGGCAGAAAGTGCTAGAGGAGCCCCCGGGCAGGGCAGGGCCGGAGCCAGGAACAGGCCCGCAGTCGGGAGAGGCAGAGAGACCCAGACACCTCCACCCCGCTCTGAGCACAAGGAAATGAAAGTATCCTCGCCCCACCCCTCTTCCGCTGAGGTGATGTCACCGTGAGCACCTCCTGATTGGCTCGGCGGGAGTAGGTGACCTCGCGGCGTGACGTCAGCGTGTCGTTGAGGAGGCGAGGTGCAGGGTAGGTAGACAACATGGCTTCTCCTGGTTGAGGGGCTGGAGGTGGTGATACGGTGCGCGTTTCGTACCGGCGGGTGGTGGGCAGTGACCGCGGGGACAGCCGGAACCGTCAAGTGCCGCGCAGGTAACGAGCGGGCCGGTAGGGAATGGGAATGCAGATGCTGGTCTGGGTGGGGGGCGCAGCCGGCTGCTCCTCGGGCCCTCCGCCCCGCTGCCGGGTTAAACGTCGCTGCCGCTTCTCCTTGTCCGGGGCGAGGGATCATCCGCGCCCTCACCGTGATTCAGCTGATGTGACGTGCCGGCGGGGTGGCTGCAGGGCCGCTGGCCTCTCGGGGCCGGGATTCGCATGTTTGGGGGCTGCTCCCCCGGCTGTGGAGGGGAGCGAGCCTGTGAGCGCTGCGTTACTGCATGGCCTTGCTCCGCCTTCACGGCCTCTCGGTATTGCTTTTGAAGGTACCCTTTAATAGAGGTGCTGTACTAGCTGTGGGGAAGGGAATGAGACTGAGATGGTATGTGTGGTAACAACATATCAAAGTTGGACCGATTTCTTCAAGGCCATGTGCCAAGATGGTGTTATATTGCAGTACCGCAACTGTACTGACTTCAGGTTTTTGTACATGCAGAGCTGTGATTCAAAAGTGTCAGTGATACTTTAGATCACCATTGCAATTGGATGATTTAAACTTTTTTGACTGTCCTGATTTCAGCTGGGATAGAGTTAATTTTCTCCTCAGTAGCTGTGTTTTGGATTCAGTATGAGAATAATCCTGATAACACACTGATGTTTTGGTTGTTGCTAAGTGGTGCTTACCCTAAGTCAAGGGCTTTTCAGTGTCTCAGGCTCTGCCAGTGGGCAGGTGCACAAGGAGCTAGGAGGGAGCATGGCCAAGACAGCTGATCTGAACTGGCCAAAGGGATATTCCATTCCATAGAATGTCATGCCCAATATATAAACTGGAGGAGTTGGCTGGGAGCCACCAATCGCTGCTCAGGGACCGGCTGGACATGAGTCAGTGGATGGTGAGTAATTGAACTGTGCAGCACTTGTTTCTCTTGGGTTTTATTCCCCTTTCTGTTTTTCCTCATCATTATTATACTTGAAACTTCAAAGGGAAAACCAAGGAAATCTTAGGTATATGTGAATGAATAAATGTTAGTTTCTCTTTAGTGAATTAAACTTCAATTTTCAGACTATTGTAAGAGTATACTGATTAGGTGAGAGACTTACTGTATAGTTTATGTTGATGGATAAAAAAATTAATGATAAAAAAATCATCAAAAGCACGTGGAAGAGTTCCATCTCCATTGTTTACATGGTATTTTGCAGTGCCTGGTACTTATCCTAGAGACAAAAATCTCTAACAGAATAGGAGTCAGGTTTCTAGACCAGTCCAGCAGACTACATCTAATTCTGTCACACTGGCAGCCAGAGCTGTTTTGGCTAGTGCTGATGGCAAAAGTGCTATAATGCCACAAAAGTTATCATCTTAGTCATTCTCCTTTTTAATTGTATAAGCTTATGATTTTGTGTTGTTTCCACAAACTTTAGGAATTAATAATTCAGGACATTCAATATTGTTGTCAATTTCCAGTCTATATCATAAGTTTTTGACATCAACCTGTTCTCGTATTTTACACTTGGTGCTGGGTTGAATATTTTGATAAATTGATCTGTGAGAGATTTAGTTTTACTTATTAGACAAAACTGCTATCCAGCCTTCTCTGGCATTTTGTTTCTATCATAATAACTCCCAGTCTTTTCAATCATAAATTCCAAAGCTTCAGCTGTCATTTTACAAGGATGCCTAAAGGCATGACTATCTATTTAAAATTGATCTGTGCAATTCAGATCAATGTCAGTGTAAAGAAGATCTAATGAGCTGTAATTGAAAAGCTCTGAAAGAAGTTTTTGAAAATGATTATTTGAATAAAAGGTAAAGAAGGGTGAGCTCACAGTTGTGTGTTAACTACTTAGATAGGTATGCAAGTGCATTGCTTCATGCTTTGACCCCATGACTTGGTTTGAATAACCTCATGTTCTGTGTTCCTAATGATCTTTTGCAGTCAGTATAGTCTTGTATGAGGTCTCCAAAGAGAAACTGAGCATTGGGATTTTTCCCTCTCTTAAATGATCAGATTTATTCCAAATCCTTGCTTGCATAGGGAAGGCATTTTCTTTAATGTTAGGAAATACTGTCTTTCCTGTGGTTGGGAAATTTTGAAAGAACAGCTACTATGTCCAGACTTGATAATGGGGGGGGTGTTTGTTTTCCCTTCTTTGTAAGGCTACAAGGTCTTTTTGGAATCCTTTAAGCTTGCAATGTACTTGAAACACGGAAGTATTTAAAAGAGGAAGCAGAATATAATTTCTCTGACTTTGGTTTAAATCTTTTCTGGAAGGGAAAGCAGATTGGTTCAAAATGCTAATGTTGCGTTAGTAGTGTTACAGTTTTTAACTAACTGAGTTAAAATGGAAATTCTGAGCTTATGTTTTTTCTCAACTGCATTTTGTGTTGGAAATTCTTACACCAGAGTAGCATTTTAAGTGATCATATCAGAAGAACATAAGCCCTATACAAGCAGCAGTCAGTTCTTCAGCTGGAAGATGGTCTGAATATACTTAAGCTACTTAGCTATTGGTAGATGTTTTCATGGAAGCTAGTAAAGAGTTGTGAGCTCCTGGTTAGTCTGGTTTATGTTGCTAAAGATCAGCATTCATGATAATTATCTACTAGATTATGTGAAAGATTTAATTTAAGCCCTTTCCTAATGTATATATTTGTGCTTGCACCATTTGGCATTTCTAGGCTAGCAGCAGATGAAGTCATGACTGAAATGACTGGTGAAGTTTGTTCCCTGAGTTTGTGAGGTTGGATTTCTAAGTATGCCTATGACCAGTTATGCTGTGTTAGCAGCATGCTTAATCTAGACATAGAGAGTGTGCTTTTTTGTTTAACTTCATTTGTTTCATCAATTCTGAGCTCTAAATAAAAACTAGATTCCTAGTTTATAAACACTCTAAATTGTTAAAGCATTGTTAAATATTTGACTCATTCATAGTAGTATGAAGTCTTATGCTAATTAAGTTGAAGTAACTAAATTTGTTCATAATTACTAGATGCTTTCCATCTGATTATTTTAAGCTCTCAGAACTGGTAGGCATTTGCTATTCAAGACTTAAGATATAGGAAAATAGTTAAAAGCAGTTGCTCTGCTCATCAAATTTAGGACTTGTTTCATTACTGCATTGTGAGATTATTATAGCCCTCACTACTGGTATGAGTGCTAGATCATATTTTCTTACTTTTTTTTTCCCTAGAATGTAGGAATTGCCCAGCACATTTATATTTTCTGGCGTGGTTTATCATGCAAATGTGTCTGTCTTGCTGCTTTTGTATTTCAAGGAGGGGGAAATGGTCTAGTTTACCACCCTGTCCTGGTTTCAGCTGGGATAGAGTTCTTTTATTCTTAATAGCTGGTACAGTGCTGTGCTTTGAATTCAGTATGGGAATAATGCTGATAACACACATTCTGGCTGTTGCTGAGCAGGGCTTACCCTGAGTCAAGGGCTTTGCAGTCTCATGCTCTGCCAGGATGGAGCTGCGCAAAGAGCAGGGAGGGAGCACAGCTGGGACAGCTGATCTGAACTGGCAAAAGGGATGTTCCATTCCTTAAAACATCATGCCCAGTATATAAACTGGGGAAATGTATTGGGTTTGCATGGCCAAGCTTTGGTAGCTGGGGGGGCTGCAGGGGTGGCTTCTGTGAGAAGCTGCCGGAAGCTTCCTCCATGTCTGGCAGAGCCAATCCCTGGCAGCTCCAAAGACAGACATGCTGTTGGCCAAGGCTGGGCCAATCAGAAATGGTGGTAAGGCCTCTGGGATAACATGTTTAAGAAGAAAAAAAGAAGTGATTGTGCAGTTGTAATTGCAGACAGAGAAGAGCAGGGTGAGAACATGTGAGAGGAACAACTCTGCAGACANCGGATACGTTTTTATACCCTTGTCATTATATAACTGTATTTTAATTATTAAACCTACATTGTTCTATTGTATATATTGGTCTTACCCAAGCATGAATTCTTGTAATTTTCCTTAGGCCTCCCTAAACCTTGTTTCTCATGATTCTTATTATGATTAAACAATACTTATATTCAATTAGAAACAATTATCACATTTAACAATCATCTCATTTATCATATGACAAATATGCAGGTGCAGTTTCACATGATTTACTGAAGACTAAGCCCAACATTTGTTTCCAGGACCTACCCAGCCCTGGTTCCCTTTCCCAGGGCCTACCAGGCCCAATCCCCTGAATCTATTGTATACAATTCCCATGATTTTAGAAACATTTTAACCCTGTGCTATCGCTAGTGTGGAGGGGAGTGGGAGAGCGGCTTTGGTGGGTGCCTGGTGTCCAGCCAGGGTCAACTCATTACAGGGATTTACCCAAAAGGTGGCCGATTGATGTTCGGGGATGGACTGTGTATCCTTCAGTGGGTAGAGAGCAATTGTGCATCCGTCATTTTTCTTGGGTTTTGTCTTTCACTTTCCTCCCCCTTTTTATTAATGTTATTATAATTTTAAACTTTACTTTGTTTCAGTTATTAAACTGTTCTTATCTCAACCCATGAGTTTTACTTTTTTTTTCTAATTCCCTTTCCTTTCCCACCAGGGTGGGGTGGAAGTGAGCAAGCGGCTGTGTGGTACTCTTGTTCCCAGTTGGGGTTAAACCATGACGCCCTTTTCTTGGTGGTGATGTAGCTTCTACATTAGTGAAGGTGATCTCGAGGCCAAAACAAGATGTAAACTCTTTTTTCTTTTCTGCTTATCTATTTAGATGATCTTTAAATAACTTGGGTAGCAATCAATAGTAGGAACTACACTAAACCAATATCTGTTCTTAGAGTTGACAGAACTGGTGTATCTCCTTATATGTTGTGTTTGGAAGTCAGGTCAGCCTTAGATGTTAGTTGCAGATGCTTTTGTCTTGTGACAGGGCTCTCTTTTTGGAAAGGGTCCATTTTGAAAAGGTCACCCATGTGCTGCAACAGTTAAATGGGAATTTAGAATAGGTGCATCTTCTAGACTCTTGTTCGACACATCAGTCTCTGGCCAAAGAAAAAGCTTGCACTGATCTGCCTTGACCACTGGGCTGTCTATAAGTAATTTTAGATTTTCTTATGTTCTTGCCTGTGAAACTTGTAGTTCTAGAGGCTCGTGTGGTATAAAAGCTTCAGCTTCATTGGAAACTTATATGGCTGGTAAGTCATTCAGTGATTGAAAAACTGGTGCATTAGTGTACTGTTTTCTCACCCTTGTAGCGTTTTCCCTTATTTTTAGGTGAAATGTATGGCAAATAAACTTATGTCCCAAATATACCATCAGGATCTTGAAGGAGGAATAGAGCTGTCTATTATCAGTTAAGAGCCTTAAATCCTTAACCAGCCCAAATAGTATGTGCTTTTAGCAAGTGCAGTGTCTTTAATCACAGAATCACAGAATATGCTGAGTTGGAAGGGACCCAAAAGGATCATCGAATCCAACTCCCAGCCCTGCACAGGACCATCCCTGAGAGTCACACCCTGTGCCTGAGAGTATTGCCCAACCACTTCTTGAAGTCTGTCAGACTTAGTGCTGTGACCACTTCCCTGGGGAGGCTGTTCTAGTGCCCAACCATTCTCTCGATCAAGAACTTTTTTCTAATATCCAACCTAAACCTTCCCAGACAACTTCAGACCATTCCCTCGGGTCCTGTCACTGGGCACCAGAGAGAAGAGATCAGTGTCTGCCCTTCTTCTTCCCCTCACAAGGAAGTTGTAGACTGCAATGAGGTCTCCCCTCAGCCACTCCTCATACATCTTCCTCTCAAGGCCCTTCACCATCTTCACAGCCCTCCTTTGGATGCTCTCTAATAGTTCAATACCTTTCTTATATTGTGGTGGCCAAAACTGCTTATGATATTCAAGGTGACGCCACACCAGTGTAGNTGATATTCAAGGTGACGCCACACCAGTGTAGAGCAGAGC
>VYZR01082687.1:340-11013 GCA_013400675.1 Oxylabes madagascariensis
TGGGGTGAGCGGGGCGGGGCTGGGGGTGCTGCTGTGGGGTGAGCGGGGCAGGGCTGGGGGCACAGACGCAAGGTGAGCGGGACTGGGCTGAGGGCAGCAGCAGCAGCAGGGTGAACCGGGCAGGGCTGGGGGCAGAGTGAGCGGGGCAGGGTTATTGGGGGTACAGCCGCAGCCTGCGCTGAGAGCAGCAGCAGCAGCAGGGTGAGCCGGGCAGGGTTGTTGGGGGCACAGCCGCAGCCCGTGCTGAGGGCACAGCAACCCGCAGCCCTGGCGCGCTGTGCCCGCTGCCGCAGCCCCCCGGGACTGGCGGGGGTCCCGCTGCGGGAGAGCCGTGAGCGCTGCCCGGCGGCGCGGTCCCAGCGGATTGCCGGTGGTTCAGCCCTGGCACGCTCGGTGAAATCCTCGCCCGGGATCCCCGCTCCGCTGCTGGAGGCCGGCGGTCCGGGGTGGCTGCCCTGCCCCAGCGGCGGGGCGGCGAGCAGCAGCCCCTCGGTGCTGCCCATGGGCCGGGATTCGGGGTCGGCGGCTTGGCACGGGGGAGGTGGTACCGCAAAACATCAGCGGGTCTTTGGGAGCGTGTTGGAGGTGTCATCGCAAAAATAGCGGAAGAGCTTGTTCCCCTTCTCCGCGCTGTTTGGGTTTGATAGGACTGGCATTCCCGGTTAAATGACTGCCAGCTGACTTTGCCAGCTGCATTAACTGCCTGTGTATGTTTCCTGCCTGCTTTAGGCTCAGCATAGAGCAAGGGATGGCTTAAGCTTCATAGAGGTGTTCCAACCCCACTTTTTCTGTTCACGTCTCATTTTATTTCACTCTGAGCTTTGTTTTCCAAAATACAAAAGCCTGTCCCTGCACAGTTGTGCAGCTGGGCTGGGGACAAGCCAGGAGAGCACAGGCGGCTGTGTGTGACCTGTGTGATGGATGCAGCGGCCGAAGCCTCGGTGGAAAAGGCTGTGCAAAGGCAGTGGAGAGCAGCTGGTGTGAAAACTGAAGGCACTAAGTGTTACCACAGCTCAGCTGTGGCTAAGCAGCTTGGCATGTCATAAGATGGCAAAACATACTTTTGACTAGACAGGAGTGATTTTATTTCGGAAAACAAAGAATGTCCTTGTAACCTGGAAGCAAGGAGAGAGGATATGTAAATAAAGACTATTTTTGGGACTGTCTGACTTTGTGATGTTTGGTGTTTCTAGCCAATAATCATTCCTCTTCCTCAGTAGTGAAGTAGTGTTCCCCAGAAGACATTTTTCTAACAAAACCTCTTGCCCTTTAATTTTGTAGGTGCTCTGTGAGGGTGCAGCTGAGAGGTTACAGTGGTCATCTTTAACAGGGTAATACTTCATCTCTCTGGCATTAAGGACTTGGAAATAATCCCACAGGTACATTGTGAATATATATAGCAATCAATAACTGCCACTCACATTTCACAAGCAGAATATTCTTCTGCATTGGTAAATTTGCTCTGCTGTGACACTAACAGACAACAATGTGGCTTCTTGCTAATGCCATAATTTCTTGGGATTCAATTTTTTGATGTGACTAATCATATTTCGGGAAGCAGTGCAGGAATAACATAATTCAAAGAGAGTAACAGCAGAGGGAGCAGCGTTTACCAGTTAGCTTAAGAAATTTTTCACTGGAGGTTTAAGTCAGGAATCCAATCTGTTTATAATTTCCATGCTGTGCACGTTGGCAAAATTCCAAAGAAGCAAGCTGTAAACATAGATATTTTTCCTATGACTAGTTCTGATTTTTGTGCATGGTTTTCTATATGTCAGAGATGTGAGAACATGGAGTGTGGAAGGGGGCACATTCTAGGGTGATGTTAGAATAGAATCAACCCCTGAGATAAAGATAAGCTCTGAGATAATGCCTGATTTTAATTAAATTTATTTGAAAGAAACAGTTCACTGACTGTAGACCTTTTAATATGAAAAGAACCCCTCTTATTTCTGAACAGGAAGATATTTTTAATGCTGTATATGAGCAAATGGTAAGTTACATTAAGTATGATGATATAGTGAAGTTATGGGCTTTGCACAGTAAAATGCAGTCTAAATATTAATGCTAAAAAAATAAGCTGTAGTGGAAAAAAGCCCAGAGTCTTTTTGTCTTTACCAACACTGTGGGATTTGACTCCAGGCTGCTTTACAGAGGCAGAGATTGCAGACTAGGATTCAGGTGGATTTGCTGTGCCTTAGACTTGCATCGGTTTTGTTCTCTACTGGAGTGTGGAAGAAACATTCTTTGTTAATGGCTTTAAAAAATTACTGGGAGCTAATCAAGATGGTTATGGCTTCTAAGGTGGTTATAATTTATGTTAAAAGAAATGCCAGCAGTTTTGCATGATTGTGCTGTGTCCTTCTTAATGCTTGCAAATAAACAGCTTTTCCTCATTTTCTTTTGGCTTGCCTTGAGAAACACAAGGCAATCATATTGGTGTTTTTTGCTTGGTATTTATAATTGTTTTTAGATGCGCATTAAAATGCTTTGTAAAGAAAAGTGGTGATGTTGGCATAGGCTGCTTCGAGTAGTGAAACCAGTATGCTCTGGAGGAAGGGCTGGGTTGAACACTGGTGCATCTGAGTTCACATGGATAATGAATTTCAGCTCTGAATTACTTGTTTCAAAGTCTTCAGCCAATGGTGTAAGTTTTCTTTCCTTAGTTCTTTCTTTCCTTTAAATTTAAAAATTTAATAATTTTTAAAAAGTTTTATAGCGGCTATCGTGGGCTAATCTGCAAGACTTGAAATACTGCCACAAGTGGATGGTTTTATGGCTGCTTTTCTTGGTTGGTATTGAGAGACACTCCTCCTTGGCAACATCTTGAAAATCTGTTTATAATTAAGCCTGACTTTTGGCTCTTAATAAGTAAGCAACCTTGCAGGTTTTTTGTTTATACAGTTTTCCGCTTCGATATCATTAACCTTATCCACCGCCATCAGTACTGGTAGCAGCTTAGTGCCTGCTTTGGAAGCTCCATTGTTTGTGGAGGCGAAAGGGATGAAGCCATCTGCAGCACCAGTTCAGTGCTGCTTGGTGTGTCTGCAAGCAAGGAGATGGGGTGGAAAACAGTAGCATTTGGAGGAGCCCCAAACAAACCTGTCTTACCCAACAGTCCAACCTCAAATTGCTGTTTGAGGATGGACCAAACTTCAGAGCATCAACTGTGTGTGCACCAAGAACTCATCAGTGGCCTGAGGTGATCTTGAATTGGTGATTTGCTTGTTGGATTTCACCATGATATTTAAATGTAGATATATATGGAAGCAGCTGTTTTCAGAGTGGTTTCCCAGGTGTCATTAACAGCAGAGGCAAGCACAGAAGAGGAGACAGGCTGTAACCCTTGCTTGTGTCATCAGCTTGTGTGTTGTATTCCAGTAGCTCAGAGAAATGGTATCTTAATCAGATGTTGACAGTATCTGGTTATGATACATTGTCTCACAAGCTTTATTCCTCTGCAGCAAATTCTGGGTCTGTAAGCATGGAACCAAACCAGAGAGCAGTGCTCTGCCTTAATTACTGAGAAGAAACCATTGCTGTGTGCTCTGAAAAAATTTTCCCCCACCTAGTCTTTGGAAAAAGAGGTGACTTTGCTTGTAGCAGTTTGGGGCAGTTACATCGAGCCCCAGTTCCCCACCTCCCCTAGAGAAGCCCCACAGCAAAGGGAGTGCTGTCACCTTTAAGTGAGGAGTGAAAGACCACTGTTTTGGGGTTTTTTTTCTGGAGTTCATGTGATCAAAAAGTGTTTACATATGGCTACAAGTAACACTCTGGTCTCATTTACTATGACTTGTATTTTTTGTGTTGTACAGACTGGTCTTATGCTGGTTCCACTTAATTTAACTCTCCTGCATGAGAAGTCTGTGCGGATTTGGAGCTGGATGAAGGACTTGCTTTTTTATCCCTGTTTTTAGTTAGGCTGTCAGGCAAGTGGAGTGGAGTACTCTTGTACAGTGGTGAACAAAGGAAACTGCAGCATATCAGTTTGATCAGAAGTTGAGTCCTAAAGGCACTGGATGAGTAATAGGTATTTGTTTCTTCTTCTGACCTGAAAGAAGTCCTCCCTTTTGGCTAGGAGCTGGCCTATATTCCCTGTGACTGGATATGAAATTCAGAGTGGATGAGGAGCTGAGAATGGTGGTAGATGTGCAAGCAACTTCCCTTTAATAGGTCAGGTCTCTGTTTTTGTATCTTGTTGATTATGAGGTTTTTAGGAAGCTTATTTCATAAAGAATTCAGTCTAACCTGTGGAGAAAAAATCCATCCTTGTGTATTTTGTCTAGAACCTCTCTTCCTTCTGCCAGTGTTCTCTGAGTCTGACAGCAATCTTTCCATAGGGAGTAATGATTCATTGAGGTCTTACACTGTAAAGAGATGTAAAAAAAAAAAAAAATCCCAGAAAGGAAAAAGCCAGAAATGTAGGCAGTATTTGTCCTACAGAGACTTGTTGTCTGGCATTTCTGTCTGAATAAAACACACTGGCTTTACAAACATTTGTCTCCATTATTGAGGCCTGAGCTGTTCATGCCCCTTCTGCCCCTCTTGCCGTGTTTGTTTGCAGATTGTTCTGCTAGAGTGGGGTGGGCACACGTACGTGTGGCTGTGCACACAAGCTCCTGCCAGCCAAGACTGTGGATATTCAGCCTCCTGTAATTCATTATTTGTTCTAGTTTTTCCAGTAACAGCTGTGAAAAGAATGTGTACAAACAATCTGCGAACCCTGCAGCCAGGTGTCCTGCTTGTTTGAGCAAGATCTGCTTTCTCTTTTTACTGAGGTCTGTGTTTATTGACTCAAGTAAAACTGAGTAGGATGTTAAAGCTGTTGAGTGTCTGCTATAAAGACAAGCTGGTAGCTGTAGTAAGTGTACTTCTTGGCAGATAGCCTCAGCCATGAGAGAACATGGTGAGGAGGTGCAGGAAAATGTAGAGTTGTGTTGTTTTAACTGGAATATTCACTTGTAATTGTTCTCCCAGGCTTTATGTTGTGCATCCAAAAAACCACTGCTTTAAATGATGGCAGACTGTTCAGATGGACAGATGAGGCTTAATATATCCAAATTAATGTACTTCCCAAGTGCACTTGACTTGCTGGGCTTTCTGCTACATCACTTACTCTGGCTTGTGATATTGGCAGACCTCTGCATGGCACTATTCACTCAGCTTTACTCATTTCTCAGATTACCCATGTACTGGTTCTTAACTAACTTAAACAAGCATTTTGGGAATATGTGGTTTGCAGGAGGGTGAGAAACAGAAGAGGGAAAGGAGAAGACCTATTATGAGACATTTTCCTGCTTACTCATGCCTGCAAACTGTTGTGGTAAATTATTCTGATTCCTTGTGTAGTCTTGTAAAGCAATCAAATGAATAAATTAAAATAATCATCTTGCCATGTCATAATACACAGCAGAAGACAGAACTATTTCTAATGTTTTTGGTGATGGTGGTGTCCCTGAGGGTGTGTTTGATGTTTGTGTCTATGGCACTGGTGAGCCAAGCTGAGGGTGAGAGCTTCGGTTGTGCTGTGGGCTTGAAAATCCAAGAAAGAAAGGGCAATATCCACTTTTCATCTTTTGCCTTGTGGCTATTTCATCTTTTGGAGGCAGATGTGTGGAGTCCAAGGGAGCAAGTTAGAGTTATTGCAGAATTATCTTGATTCCTTCCTGTTTGGTGCATTGCTTGAAATTTCAGAACACTCCATGTATTTTCCTTTCCATTTTCTCCTCCCTTCCCCTTTCTCAGGTTGATTCCATTTTGCTCCAAATAGGTGCATTTTTACTGTATTTGGAGTTACTGGGTCGCACAGGGTAATTTTGAACCAGCAGTTTGCCAAGTTATATTGAGTAGGAAAAAGTACTAACTGCTTCCTGAGCTGAGGTGTGGTGAGTTGTCACCTCCCTTTTGGCACTGTGCAAGGGTGTGCCAAGAGCTCCGTGTTTGAGCAGCAGTGCTCCTACGTGAGGCTGGCATTGATGGCTGTTCCTGGTGGGTGGACAGGCAGCTCTGGAGCGAGCTGTTGACTGATGCAAGTGCAGTGCTCCTCACAAATCCCCTGGAGAAGGTGTTCCGGTCATCAGATCTCCCAGGGGGCTCTTCTGTGTGCCGCTTGCATCCCTTGCTTCACTTGACCCCATCTGTTCAGACTGGCTTTGCTCCCATACCTCTCAGGCTGTGCTTTTGGAAGTGGAACAATCTGCTTTCGACATCCGTCTCTGGGGCTGGTTTTCTAAACTGGCACAGCCTTTGAAATACAGAAGTTATAAGGGTTGTGCCCAGAGGCCAATATGCTGAGATAATGCATCTTAAATAAGCAGAGCTGGAAATTTCACTTTTAACTTTTCCAACCGTTGCTGCCACTTCATACTACAAAATGTTCTATTTCGCTATTTGGCTTTCTCACTGTTTGTGTTTCTAGACAGTTTTTAAATAACTGAATTTTATAGAATGCTATATACCCATTTAATTTAGACTTTTATTATTATTATTGGAATATAATACAATTTTGTGCGTCTCATATTTTCCAGCTCTAGTTATGTCTGACATGGAAGGTGCTGAACTGCTCTTGCAAAAGAGCTTGTTCTCACCATCTCAGTGGACATTATATTGTTTCCCTTACTTTTCTTATGTGGGTTTTCCAGTGTCTTCCATGTAAATCCCAAAGAGTATGCAAGGATAGCATTTGAGACTGTAAAGTAACAGCTCCCATGGTTGAAGAAGAGTTTTTTTCAAGCTTCACTAATTAAAATTCAGGGAGTCTAAATAAGTTTCATGAGGGTAAAATGACTGAAGATAAAAATTAATGCTTTGGCTTGTTTCTCACAAATAAGTTAATTATTTTTATTCCTCTTCCTCCTTTTAATTTTTTACAGGTTTGAGGTATCTGGAAGATGAAACCCTGGCTGCAGCTGCTGTTCTTCCCTTGCGTTTTCCTGATCTGGCACACAGAAGCAGAGTTCTTCACCTCCATAGGTGTGGAAAGAACCAGTGCATGGTGTTGTGATGTGGTTATTGTGATTGCTAGAACTGTTCAAGTTATCATGTGGAGCATATGGCTTTCTTTATGTGGCCCTGGCCAACACTGTCTCTATTAGGAAAAGCTGCTCTTCTGCAGCATCAGTGCAATTTGTTTGCAGTTGGTTGCCTTAGAACACTGACCAGCATGATTCAAGTTTCACTGGGGCCTTTGTCAGTAAAATAAGATGGGGCCTGTGTTCTGTTAGGATTTGTGCATCTGTTGTCATCTTGAACAGAGCACACCACCTTATGCTACAAAGCTTAGTCTGGAATTTGAGTTATGAAAATAATTTAAGTGGTAAGCATGTGAAGTTTTTTTTTCCACAGCACCCAAAATCTCATGTCCTCTCAAAAAGTTGGAGTTAGGTGTCAGAAGGGAAAATCACTAACTCCCTTACATTTTGTGTTTTGCTAGGCCTGAGAAAATCCTAAAGTATTTGCGATGTAATAAATCTGTAAAATAATTTGATTTTTATGACAATTTAGTTCCTGTATTCTAATAGGATACAACCATGTATGATTATGGTAGAGCTTCAAGTAAGCACAAACTGAGTTTTCTGCTGTTAATTGGTCTAAAGTTTTCCTGTCAAGCGGTTTGGGGACTTCCCCTCCATAAAGGCATTAGAGGCTGATTAACCACTGGCTGTTCTCCAAATGTCCTTTGAGTCAGTGGAGCTGTTTGTGAATGGCAAAGCTCAGAGCTCCTGGTGGGTTGTTCTGCACCACTGTGTGGAACTGCTCAGCCGGAGTCCTGCAGCCTCCTCACGTGCCCTGCGGCTGCCTGAACAATATTTAACTACTTGTGGATTATTCACTTCTGATTTTTCTAAGTTAAGTAGCATTTCATACAAAGCTTCCATGGAGGATCACCTTCTCTTTACACTCACCTATTTCTGAACCTTTCCTAACTCTGAAAATTGCACATCCTGCTGCCTTCTATCTGCTTAATCATGCCTCATTCATAATTACTTTGGAATGTTGGAGCTGTGGTTGCATTTATGAATCTCATCATGCTCTTTCAAACTGGGCTTTGAAAAGCCAAGTTTGTCATAGCAATTAGACCTGATATGTTAGCAATTTCCACTAATGCTAATCAGGAGTGTGTGTGTGTCTGTGAACATTAGTCTGAAATTCCTCTCTGTGTAATGTTAGATTGTTTCCACAGTTACCCATATTGTAAAGCTGTAACTTTAAATGATGCCAGTGATTACGCTAATAATTTGTTAGTGTGACCTAATCTGTATTCATATGTAGAACAGATGCTTTGGCAACCATTTGGATCTTTTGTGGCTTGTCTCCATAGCTGACTGAGTGTCAAACCTTTCTTTTAATTGTCTTGCATGCACTTGTAATACTAAAAGTAATTCAGAGGCAGAGGAAGGGTCAGAGCAAAGCTACACGAACTGTTGAAGCTGGGACTTTAAAAGCGTCCCGAAGCATTTGAATGCCAGACCTATGTGTCTAATGGCTTTTGTGGTTTACAGGCTTTGAAGTGCACACCCTTAATTTGTCTGTGGTTTGTGATGGTTTTAGTAGCCCTGGAGCATTTAAGATTTGTCTTCTGTGCTCTTGGGAATTGTTACTTTTTTAGATCTGACAAATATTTGCTCCTACTCTTTTTAGGTCAAATGACAGACCTGATTTATGCCGAGAAGGACTTGGTACGGTCTTTACAGGAATATATCCGAGCAGAAGAGAAAAAGCTCTCTCAGATTAAAAGGTAGGGGTCATTTGTGTAATGAAGGGTGACAAAATGGCTCCTTTGTGTTCAATCACACCCCCACCTTTGTCACCACTCTCTGATGCTAAATCCTGTTGGTATTTCCTCAGTAGATAATCACAGGGAGAGGATGGGTACTAACTTGGTTTAATTTATTCCCATTAACCTACAAGGGTCCCTGCTTCAGATATCACTTAGAAATTTCTTCAGAAATAGTGCTCTGGTGGGCTCTTTCCACTTTGCCCTGTCCTTGCACCATCACAGGACTCCTGTAGAGAGGACACATAAGAGTCATATCAGTCTTGCCATGAGAGCTGATGCCTCTGTGTGCCAGTGCTCTGTGCTGCCTGTTGTTTCATGCCATCAGCCTTGCTTAGAGGAGCCAAGTGTGCCAGTGGCATTTACTAAATCCCTGGGTTCCTTCCTGTGCTGGCTTTGCCCTCAGGGACGGTTCTCCTGCCTTGTTCTCTTCAGGTGCCAACCTGGCTGCTGTACATCTCTGATATTGTCCTGATTGCTTGGATCACTGCAAAGGCTCTTGCTGACAACTGATACTTTCTGTCACTTAGGAAGATTGTTAAGTCTTGTCTAGCCAAAAGCAATGTAAACTAGGGTGTGACAGGAGAATAGTCTAAATGAGCTCCAGGTTCAGAAGAGCCAAGTGCCTCTAGAAGGAGTCATGCTTTCCAAAGAACTTCTGAACTCGAGGCTGTATGTGTCAATCTGACCTTCCTCTGGGAGTGTAGGATGAGAATAGAGGTACGGGGCTGTGAAATGGTGGGAATTCTGGTCACATATACACAAAATGTTCTTTTCTTGAAAAGCTGCCCTTTGGAGGCAAAGCAATATCTTCTTCAAGTATTGGTAAAGAGAATATCTGTTCAGTCTGTGAAAAAACTAGTATTTGTAAAGCTCATTACAACTGAGATGCATGCTTGCTGAAATTAGGTTTATAATACTAAGAAGGGAAATATTTTCCCTTTGAAGGAGACTATTGTAATTTTTAAAACTCCACTTTATCCTTGTGAACTTGAAAAGTTGAAAGCCAGTTTTGACAGTAAAACTGGCAATAATTTGATCTAGATGTAATTTGAATGATTTAAGAAGGAAGATGTGCATTCATAAATTATTCTCAGGCTGAGGTGCACACTTCTCATTCCAGCTGGGCTGAGAAAATGGATATACTGACCAGCAAATCAGCCTCTGATCCAGAAGGGTATCTGGCACACCCTGTAAATGCATATAAGCTTGTGAAGCGTTTGAATACTGACTGGCTGGAATTGGAAAACCTGGTTCTTCAGGATACAACAAATGGTAAGGAGTTACAGGGGACTGCTGTTGGGAGGCAGCCTTGTGTTCTGGAAAACCACAAGCTTGGCTGTGGTTTAAGTATTATTGCCAAGTTTGTTTAAAAAGCAGCTAAGACTTGCCTTTCGTGTACTGATTACCCAAGTGAGTGAAACTTGCAAAACTTGCAAATGAAACACATCTCAGTCAAGACTCAGAAACTGATTTATTTGGGGAAAAAGGGAGAATGGAGTTTGCTTAAAGCTGTGGTGGTAACTGTTGAGTGTTATGTTCTCTTGTACATAAACTGCTTCATTTACTTTCCCAGTCTGTTGCTTCTCTTGATTCTCTTGATTGTTTTTTGACCATATTGATCAGATAATAAGATTAAGAATCAAAATGAGTCCCATATTGAACTGGTGGAGAAATCAGTATCAGCCTGAGCATTAGAGTTGGCAGATGCTGTAGTCTGTCAAAACCAGGATAGTATATGGTTGCTATCTCTAAGATGGGGACTATTACCACACTGTGCTCTGGATGGAGCAGGCCTTAAAACAGCATGATGAGGGGGAGGATACAACAGTCAGCAAAGTGGAGATCCTAGATTATCTCAGCTATGCTGTTTTCCAGTTTGGGGATTTGCACAGAG
>VYZR01082692.1:6320-28194 GCA_013400675.1 Oxylabes madagascariensis
AAAAACCAATAAAAACATGCATGAAATAATACAAGAAACTAGTAAGATCCCTGTAAGAAGATAATCAACACTGGAGAGTAACTTATTAAAACAGTTACTTATTCCAGGATCTAGTACGCCAGTTTATAAAGGAGTCTACTTTCACTACCAAATCAATTTTAAAATTCCTCAATGTGAGATTGCATGAAATTACTAGAGCTTTGCAAAAAGATGTATGTAACTATATCCTTGTAAATGATTTTCTTTGTTGGATCATAGATATCAAAAGCAGCTTCAAAATTAAAATTTAGCCCCCAGTACACTCCATTATTCCCACTTCCTCAAATGTTCTCCTGGGGTCGTGACCACCCAAGAATATGTTTGTATATAGTGGAAAGAAACCTTGCAACATTTCTCCATATTACCGAAAAGTGAAAGTATTTTTCAGAGTTCGAGTGGAGAGGAAAAAGGAAACAGTAATCACAAATTCATAAACTAATGTAACACTATTACCCTTTCTTCAAAGCTACTATCTTCCTAAGCAAACTGTAGCTGACAACTCTGACATCTAAAATTAATTTTTCAGTATGGTCTCCTTACCATCAACATGTTTCCACAGCTCTGAGGGAACCTTAATGCAGAGTTCTCCGTTTCCAGCATCTGGGTCCACAGCACTGACAGCGGCAGCATAGGCATTGGAGAAATAGTTGAGATTCCTCCTGTCAGAAATACCCAGTTAATTCTTAAAGTACAGTTGTGCTGAACCACAAAAAACAACTTTGGAAGTTAAGACAATTTCTATACTGAATTTCAAGGTGCAGGGACAACCAAGAGTTTTGTCTTGTTTTTAAAGGACTGGAAGAGAAAAGGAGCAAAGACCAGACTTCAACAACCAGAACTTAAATTATGGCTCTTGGAGAAGCGATCTGTAATCAAAAAGACTTAAGCAGTAGTAACTGTCAATAAATTGAGAAATGCTCAGTGTTCTTTTCTTGCCAATAAGAGTAATATTTAATTTACTGCAACAGAAATTGAAAATTCTGGTTTTTATTTTGGATTAAGTTTGCATTCTAAAGCTCTATCTTGAAGATCTGCTTCCTCATATATTGCAATTTTGCTCTCATTTTGCTTTTCTAAATGTAAGATTTTAGCTTGGCAATGGTACTTTTTCCCTTTAGCTTGATGAACAGGAATAGGGTGTTTTTTTAAAGCACTTGTAAATAACACATGAAATACTATATGTTAAGAGTTTTGGCCTTAATGCACAAACACAGAAGTATGTGCTATGCTTTTTAGTTTCTAGTTATATTTGAAACATTTTTCTTTTTTAAAGTGTACTGTAATTTATTTAAGATGCAAACATAGTTTTTTGTAATCAGGTTCAAGCAACTATGTATCAACTGCTCATTAACTGTTCACTTCATTACAAAGTCAAATCATTACTTCAGTTATGACTTAGATTAATTGTTTTCTACTGAAATGAGCAGGAACAAGCATCTATCTTGTGTTGAAGTACTTATGAGCAGGATGTTACCTTATTATTTAACATGATTATATTCAGCTTCCGGAGTATGACCAGTCAAGTTCAGAAACAACCCTGCTTTCATAGCTTTATGTGATAGCTTTTATACTTATTCAAAATCGATTTCTAAACTGTTTAAAGCACGGGAGCAGAAGCTTTCTTAATTCTAATTCTCCAGTACAAGCACTTTTTCAAAAGCTTGCACAACTCTATACCTGAAGAGAAAATGTTTGACTAACTTCTCATTTTTTCCACAGAATTTAGGTACTGCTGATGAATCCAAGCACTGTGGAAGCAGGACACAATCAAGCATAAAGCAGTCACAGAATCACAGAGCCACAGAATACTCTGAGTTGGAAGGGACCTTCCGAGGTTATGTAGTCAACTCTTCTGGGGGAAGAGAGACATCTTGCACTTGATGAGGTGGCTCAGAGCCCTGTCCAACCAGCCTTTCAGTGTTTCCAGGGATGAGGCATCTACCACGTCCCTGGGAAACCAGTTGCAGGGTTTCACTGCCCTCACAGTAAAAGAGTTCTTCCTTGCATCTAGTCTTAATCTACCCTTTGTCCTACTGAACTGATGCCCTGAGAGGCTCACTTAGAACAGAGACTAGACAGAGTTAAAGAATGAAGTAGGTATTTATTAAAAAGTCTTAAAGGATATACCTTGGGCAGTACAAAAGCCTGGCCAGGGCTACACCCAAGATGGACCCCAAACGGTCACAAAATGGACAACTGGTCACGAGCTTTCACACTTCTATAAGTTTTGGTCCATTTGCATATTGGGGTTAATTGTCCAATTATAGCTTCAGGTTATAAAGTTCCATCCTCCTTGATGCTCTCCTCAGTTCTCCATTGTTTATACTTTTTGGGCCTGAAACTTGTAATGGTTGCCCTTGGTTTCAAGCTGGAAAAGGACTGTTTTGTCAACCTATACTGTGAAGAGAACTTACTGACACTTAATACGAAGCTCAGAGCTTCACACCTAGGCAGCACAGAGCCTGAAAAATATGAAAGCTAAAACTTAAGGCATCAGTCTGCCCCATCCTTCTTATAAAGCCCCCTCAAAGTTTTGGAAGGTTGCAGTAAGATCTTCCTAGAGCCGTATGTTCTCCAGGCTGAACAACCCCAACTCTCTCAGCCTTTCCCACAGACAGGTGCTCCATCCCTTTTACCATCCTGGTGGCCTCTTCAGGATCTGCTCCAACAGGTCCATGATCTTCTGTGCTGAGGACCTCAGGGCCGGACGCAGCGCTGCAGGTGGGGCCTCACAAGGATGGAGTGGAGGGGCAGAGTCCCCTCCCTCGCCCTGCTGCCCACACTGCTGGTGATGCAGCCCAGGACACCGCTGGCTTTTTGCGGTGCAAATGCACATTGCAGCTCATGCTGAGCCTTTCATCCATCAACAACCTCAAGTCTTTCTCCACAGGGCTGCCTGCAATCCCTTCATCCCCCAGACTGTACTGATACTGGGGGTTGTCCTGACCCAGGTGCAGGATTACTTGCTCCATAATGGAGTAAATTAACTTTTGGCTGGGGACTCCACCTTCCATGGAATCTGAAGTCCACACAAAGCAGACATGATCTCATTTCATCAGGATTTTGCTCTCATCTAACCCTTCTCTACTCACCATCCACAAAGAAAACAACCCAAATTACAGTACCTTACTTGGAAGAACAAAGTGTAATTAACCATGCCACCAGCACCATACTGTAAGTCTAGGTATATCAAACAGCATGTTTAATATTCCAAGTCTTCCACATATAAAAAACTTCACTAAAACACTGAAATATATTAAGAACATATTTTCATGTAGTTCTTCATCTTTGGCAATAATAGTGCACAAATTCCCTGGCACCACTACCAAGACTGAGAATGTCAGGAGCAGTAAACTTGTCTACTTTGCTTGGACGCTTCTAACATGAATATTAAACAGGACCATTTCAGTATAGAAACACACAAATCTCAAGTTTTAATATATTTTTCTTTTCCTTTTTCACAGTTACCTGTACCTGAAGGTAGGATATAATGCCGACAAGTTTTAAAAGGAAAAGGTTGAGTTTGTACCCTGGAATACAGTATAACTTCAGGTATGGCTCCAGAACAATTCCAATCCAATTAAACTCCAGCTGATGTGCTGTCTCCTGGTCTCACTCATGCATCACTACTACCTCACTCACTAAGGACATTGCTGTTCATCTGATCTTGCAGGGATGCAGCTGAAAGTGGCAAATGGGAAAATAAATCCTTTTTTTCTAATCAGACATCAGTTCATTTACTTCCTTGATCTGTCATACTGAGGGGTCAAAGAACTTCCCTAAGAAAAGTTGCTTTAAGCTGTCCTTCAAATGGCACCCTAGAAAGGCAAACAAATACTACTAGAAAAACTCTATGTAGAAAGAGACTGCAAGATTAATAACTATTAATAATCAAAAAAGCTAGCAACACAAAACCACAGTAAGATTCTGTTAGACTGTAAAGTCTAAAGTGTTTAATTTCACTCCAAACTGTTTTTGGAAATTGACTATTATTGATAGGTATCCCTTTCCTACACATCAGTGAGAATTTGTTCCAACTTTAAGGACTGTGATGAGCTTGTGGCTACACTTTAAAAGTCACTGGGTTCACAGACAGGAAAAGGTTATGATTTTACAGCAAAGAAGGCAGACTCCAGAGCTTAACATTTTATGGAAAACAAGTCTATTCTTATATTTCTATTTTTGTGAAGTGTTCCAGTTCAAATGGGTGATTCATTGTAAAAGGAATCCAATAAAGGCGTAGTACCACAGATTAATCTTTTCATAGGTCGAACTATTCTCAATAAACTGAATATGGCCATATTAAGAAAAACAGAGTACATGCCAAAAGTTACAGCCCAAGGAACAATGATAAATTTTCCTAATGTTAAGTGTAGATTGACAATCAAAAATAAATGTGTATTCATGGTCTTTTCCCAGTAGAGATACATTTTGCTATCAGAATTCACCCCAAACACTGTTAATTACAGACCAAGTGCATGCAGCTTGAGTGACTGTAAAGAAGCAATCCCGCAGAAACTTAGTTTTTAAAATTACTAATTGATTTCAAACTTTCCATACCATCTCTCATTAGCAGCTGCACCAGTGCTACAAAGGTATGTGCTAAACATATAGTCTATAAACCACTGTTTTCCTAGAGTACTTAATATCAACTTGGCAAGGTAAGTTCTTTGCTCTACCTGTAATTCATTACTCTTCATTACCTGTAATTCATTTACTATTTTACTTTACTTCTCATATAGAATAAACACTTTATATTGGAGTACATACATGACATACCATTTAAAATATGTAATACATGCACATATAGGTGATTTACTAATAGGTCAATGATTTGAATCTTTGTCAAGCTGAAAAACCTAATTTTCATTCCTGGTCAAGTTTAAGGGCTTTTCATCTCTTTTCAAAAGTGCTCTGCACCTTTGTGTCGCGGTGTAGGAATTCTCCCATTTCGTGTTTCCACTGAAACTACTTCAAACCACGTGCCTCTTGATCTCTCCACCCTGCCCCTGTGGTGGGCTGCAGAGGAGAACCCGAGCCACAAAAGGTAAAGATTATGGATTGAGATAAGAACAATTTACCAGAGACAGCAATGAAATAAGGCAACAAACAGCAACAGCAACAATACCAATGACAACGTGTATGACAAAAGAGGTGAATGATTCACATGGTATGGCTCACCCTGGGTAAACTCCTGAAAATACCTGACGCCTCTGCCATGCTATGGGACCTAGAAGTGAGCCTTTCTGCCATCCCCAGAAAATGAGATGAGGTAGTATAGAATGATCTCCAGGTCTTAGCCTTTCCCACTCCTGACTACTGCAAAAATGAACCCTGTCCTGGCCAGGACATTTTGTCCATTTCGTCCACTTCTGACAAAGTTTATCACAAATTTTCAATTAGACAAACATCATATCAGCGTAAATAAAGGCTACTTATTGCAGCAAGGCAACCACAGAATCACTAGGTTGGAAGAGACCTTCGAGAAAATCGAGTCCAACCCATGCCCTAACACCTCAACTAAACCATGGCACTGAGTGCAACACATGCTCAGTCCACCAGAAATTCTTCTATTTTGTACAAAGTCCTAAAGGCTTGATCAGTGACTTCTCAGAACAAATACTGCAAGACAGACACTGCCCTGAAGGCTACCACATAGCTCTCTCTCACAGCTTACTGCTGCTTGTAACGAAAGCAACAGTGAAGTCAGAGGATATCAAAACATCTTCCTATTTTTAATACTTAAATACTACAGGCTTCAAACTAAAAAAAAAGACAAATGAACAGGCACCTCACAGGAAAGCATTANCTGGCCAGGACATTTTGTCCATTTCGTCCACTTCTGACAAAGTTTATCACAAATTTTCAATTAGACAAACATCATATCAGCGTAAATAAAGGCTACTTATTGCAGCAAGGCAACCACAGAATCACTAGGTTGGAAGAGACCTTCGAGAAAATCGAGTCCAACCCATGCCCTAACACCTCAACTAAACCATGGCACTGAGTGCAACACATGCTCAGTCCACCAGAAATTCTTCTATTTTGTACAAAGTCCTAAAGGCTTGATCAGTGACTTCTCAGAACAAATACTGCAAGACAGACACTGCCCTGAAGGCTACCACATAGCTCTCTCTCACAGCTTACTGCTGCTTGTAACGAAAGCAACAGTGAAGTCAGAGGATATCAAAACATCTTCCTATTTTTAATATTTAAATACTACAGGCTTCAAACTAAAAAAAAAGACAAATGAACAGGCACCTCACAGGAAAGCATTATGTGCACATCAGCTAGCTACACAAAAACATAGCTTCCTTTACACAGAAGTAACAATAAAATGCAGCACGTTCTTGGTCTGGCATCCTAGTTACTGCACAAACGTGAAGCACATAAGCAGGCACAGCAGGATCATCACAAACTTCACTTATCACAGATCAAACCACTGCACCCAAACTACAAACTTTTGCTGCACCTATTTAACAATTTACAATCTCAACCATAAGATTAAGAACAAAAATATCTCCTTTGCCAGTTTTAAATAAATAGGACGGAGATACAAGCAGTTGTCTCAGTATTCGGAATATGCACTGGGATTTCTACATAGAATGCAGAAGTATAGCCCAGAAAAAGCAAATTCATTTCTCTTTTACTGACAGAATTGAAAAAGCAACAATTTACAAGAAAAAGAAAGAAGAGGAGGATAGAAAGCTGTAACACTCGAAACCAGCAGTCCCCAAAACATGACCCAAATAGACATTCTCCAACACCCATGCAGTCTTCACAAGATTTGAAACTTCTCAAAAGCACGAGCGAAATGGGATTCTCTGCCATCTTGTGTACACACAGTAAAGCAATGTGAATTATTTCATACCTTACATCACTGTTCAGGTGTTTGCTCAGTCAGGAAGGAAGTGACTGCATTATCTAAGTTCATCTATCCATTCTGATACAAAAATGCCATGCTGCCCTGAAGCCTCCAGAGGAAATTATAAGACAGAAGTCCAACTTTATTTCTAGATAAACATTTAAACACTCTCTCACTTGTTACCTGAAGTTATGGTTTGGGACTAATGGATAAATTTGCAATGGCATCAAAGCTAAAAATATATTTTATGTGCTAATTAATGGCTTCTAGCCTTTACTACAAATTCCACCAAATTTTAATTACCTTTTTAGTGAGGGTTTTTCTGATATTCAGGGGAACTGAAAATATACATGACTAAAAAAATTGTTTCACCTTCTGCAACACTGAAAATGTGGAATGACAGAGACAATGTGTCAATGAGTTTTTCCTCAAAGATGCTAAAACCCAATAGTACTATTTGAACTGAAAACAAGTTGAATATTGCAATCAAGAACACAAAGTGGTGATCTCACAGATCTCACCAAGAAATAGCAAAGAACATCATAGTGAAGCAGACAGAATAGCATTACCATAATGCTGAATTTCATAACCTTCTTTTAAGTGTTTTCTTGCATGCCAAAATTTGCACAACATAACAGTGAACCATTTCTCTTAATCTCCTATCAACAAATATAACCTTTCAAGTCAGAGATGCTGTAGCAAGTTTTCTAATCTTTTTGCTAACTAAGGGAGTTAAGAAGTCTTCAGATTATTTTAATTTTGATAAAAAGGTAGTAAACTGTCCATTAAATTAACAACTTTTCTAAATACTTATGCCCCAGATAACCTATTTGGAAAAAATTTCTTCACAGGAAAGACTGTAAAGGTTGGAACAGACTGCCCAGGGAAGTGATGGGGTCACCATTCCTGAAAGCGTTCAAAAAACATGTGGACATGGCACCTGAAGACATGATTTAAGACATGGTCATGGTGGTGCTGGGTTGACAGCTGGACTTATGACGATGATCTTATGGGTCTTTTCCAATTTCAACACTTCTACGACTTTACGTGCTCTTTTAGAAAACATCTAAGAAACTAAAAGCATTATCAAAACAAAAGGAAATGTTTGCATATAAAACTTTGTAACTTGAACTTATATTTGTTACACACCACAGGGAAAAGTAAAGATTGAAAACAAAATATTTTAAAAAAACAGGTCGCTAAGAACCATCTTAATTTCCCATTTTCTAGGTCAACAGACTACGTAAGAAAACTGCGCAAAAGGTAATGATCCCTGTAAGACCAGAAACAAACCATCATGTCTAATCTGTGTCCTATTCAAAATAATTGCTGCAGCTTGTTCAGCTGCAAGGGTACAAAGGACATCATCACTAAACTTGCCATAACAAATAAGAACTTGGAAGAGATGACCAGATGATTAGATATAAAGACTACTACAAACCACTGTTTCTAGAAGCAGTTCTTTGTAAAGAAGGGCAGAAAAAACACACTGATGATTTTTTTGAAGTACTAATTCTAGAGTTTTTAGATTTCCAGTGTTTCTGCTTGCAATCCTGCCTAAAGAACAGAGACGTTGTATTTAACTACCCAATTGTGACCAGGTATTTCAACAGAAAAATACATCTAACTTCATCTAGTATTTTCTAACTCATGTTGCCTTTAACTTCTGAGATACAGGAAGAGGCAAAATAGTTTTTCGTTATGAATATTTGGTGACCTCTGTCTTTCACAACTATGAATAACATAGGAGTTATGAAATACAGAGATTTTCTATTAAGTTTGTATAGTTTGAACAAAAAAACCCTCACCTTCTCCACAAAATGACAGAATTCTCTCTCCTAATCCCTTTTTTAACATAATGGAATGCTCACTCTTATAATTTTAAATTATCAGCAGCTCCTTCCTCACATCTTCCAGGAGTTATGCAGGATTCCAGTTGTTACAGAATCACAGAACAGCTGAGGTTGAAAAAGATTTCTGAAGGTCTTCTGGTCCAACCCCTCAGCTCCAACAGGGTCACCTACAACCACCTGCTGAGGAGCATGTCCAGATGACCCGAATATTTCCAAGGATAGAGACTCCACAGTCTCTCTGAGTAAACTGTCTCAGTGTTCAGTCAGCCTCACAGCAAAAACTGTTTCTTGATGCTCAGAGGGAACCTCTTATGTCTCAGTTTGTGCCCACTGTGTCTGCTCCTGACAGTGGATGTAAGTTAAAATACATGAAATTCTATCAGAATACAAGAAAATGTTTTTTTACTGTTGAGGGTCATCAACACTGGAGAAGGTTGCAGAGAGACTGCAGAGATTCCATCCCTGAAATTCCATCCCCGAAGATACTCAAATCCCAAATGGAGCCAGCTCTGTGCAACCTGCTCTACCTGACCCCACGTGAGCAGGAAAATTGGACTAGATGATTTCAGTCAGTCTTTTGCAGCCTAAAGGACTCTGATTTTTATCAGCTGCTGTTAAACAGCACTTTCACAAGAAGTTTTCTAACAATTCAGCAAATTATAAATTCAACCAAGCCAGCCAAAAGAAGGTTTGAGAATATGAACGTTCCAGCAAATCAAAAGAGAATACCTGGGGAAAACACTTGCCCATTATGCTCTTACCAAAAATGAAATGGCTACAGGATTTTTTGTTAAAGCCCCTTCTCATATCAGTTCCCTAGAACATGCAAGATGCCACATGATTTTAAACATACTCTTCAGTATGAGATGGTGAAAAAATTTCAAACTTTTCCTTTCAAATTTTGAAGTGAGTTCAGGTTTTAGGACTTATACTGTTATCTACAACAATAAATAATGAAAATTTGATTCCTTAGGAAAGGCCAAAAGATTTTCTTTCTAGCTCCTCATAATAATCTAGAATCCCTGCAATAAGGATTCTGAATTTTTGACATAATGAGCAGTAGCATCAATACCAAAAACATCAAGTCACAAAGCAAACAGACCTACAGAACTAATATACTCCAGTGGTTCAGTATCAAGACTGAAAGAAAATTTCATAACTGATAATAAATTTGGTGTCCTATAAAAATGAACACTGTATTTGCAAACGGAATTATTGAAGGTCTTGCAAAACTGATGAATAAAGGAATACACAGTGTCTGTCTTGAGCACAGAGATCAAATCCAAGGTCTTTTTTCCCCATAAAGTATTTTATTAAAAAAAATTTGGTACTTTCACAAAACAATACAAAGATATATTAGCAAAAGAAATTCTAAAGACTAGTGTAAGAGTCAAAATTATTGCCAAAATAATTCGCCAAAATTAAAGCACCATACTGAAAGTTACCATTAGGAAATTACCAGGTAAAAATTGACAGTAAAATAGAATAGGCTATATTTAAGAGCAACAGAAGACACTACATCTGCAGAGTCTTAAACACACCACTTACTGCTTTGACTCATGGTGACAGACCTCCAGCGTTGGATCGTTATAGATGAAAGCTGCTTCTAAATCATTGACTCTCACTCTGTAAATCCGGCACTGTTTACTGTTCAGCTTGATTCTGTTCAGGTTTGCAACTGTGGGAAATATTGTCAGTTCCACATAACCCTATGAAAACACAAATCAACATCTTCTGTAAAATCTTTACCAACTCAAAAACTAGAGATATAAAAAATTATTGCTAATTCAATTTAAAAAAATCACTGGTATAAAGATGATCTTTTCATATTTTAAAAGGAAAATGATTTTTTCCTTTAGATTGTCTGTGTTTTCTTTCATGCCATTTAACAGGAGAATCTTCACAGCCATAAATGAAACAAAACGTGACTGACAATCGTGCCTGTTTCACTGGAAAAAAACTGCCTCTATTGCCTAGATTTCAAGCTATTAGCATCACTTTGTTGTATGTCTTGGTATCTGAACTTGAGACAAGGATTCTCAAAACCTAAGCAGAACCCTTTTAAACAGATATGTAAATTGACAAAGACCCTTGGAGACTTTAGGCCTGAAATGATGAAAGTCTCTTCAAAGCCCAAGTGAACTCACATACAAGTTAGAAAACTCTGTAAGCCCATCCCTAACATCAGCTAACACTGTGTGAGCATGAATTTTGAACTGCAAATTGCTCTGTAATATGTACAATGCAGTAGCCTTCATTTAGAAATCTTTTTCTAAAAGTGCTCACCATTAGAAGGTATTTTATTTGATACATCTCAAGCAATGACAGACTTATGAGAACCATCAGATTAGAAAGTATAACATATGAAGTAGCTGAACAGCATAATTAGGTTGAGAGTGCAGTTTTTTCCTCTAAAAGCATGAAAAAAAACCCAAACACTTAATTTCTACTTCACACTTTATTAAGAAATACTTACTACAACAGACTTTCTCTGAAAATTTATGTTGTTGATACAAACTACCTGATGAGTTGTGCTGAAAGGAAAAAAAAAAAAAAAAAAAGTAAGGTTTTGCACAAATGCCAGCATTTAAAATAATACTTTAACCCAGTTTAACAGAGAGCCACACAGGATATATGTACATATAAATAAATACTGCAAATAGAATATACTTCTATAAAAATCATTAATCATTGTCTCAATCTTTTATGTGCTCTAAACCAAATAATGAACAGAAGTTACCCAAAATGTCAGGAAAGTCCCCCAAAAAATCAAATATAGTATCATACCAGTATGAACATTACTGGTAATACAGGAAGAGAACATAATTTTTGAACAACACTGATCTGTATTTAAAAATAAAGAATTACAAATGGCAGTGCCAAGGTCTAGCACTGTAGTGATGAGCAGTATCAGTAACGGCATGAGCCATAACACTTGCAATCAGAGACCTGTGGAAAGTTTACCTGGCGAGCTGACACTCAAACATAATTTATGCAAGAGGAATTACACATTAAAAGATACAGTAAGCGCTTTTACAATTAGCATGCCATAAGAATTTGTAATTTAAAATAATGCTAATACACTAATCAAGATACGTATTTTATACTAGTCAAATGATTTTGCTTAAATTTTGAGTGATGTATTAGAACTCCTGGTAAATAAAACTCTGATTTAAAAGGAAGAAGATAAAATAATTCCAACTTTTTAAAAACCCTGTAAGTTATTTCTAGGTATTTTCCTGTAGTAGGTGTCATCTTCACAGTAGTGCATTTCATGACTCAAGATAAAATCTTGAAATAATTCAACTTCTGTGGCACATCACACTTTATCCGCATACATCCTGTGCATTAAGAAGTGACAATGCTTCAGATGACATAAAGTTTGATAAAAATTCCTACAAGATAATTGCCTCTAAAAATGGATTCAGCTGTTACTTACATTAAGTGTATATGAGAAGACTGATTCCACTTAGAAATACATTTGTGTAACAGATTTATAAAAAAATCAAGGAGGTATAACAAGATATCTATTAAAATGGACTGGAATCCACTACCAACTGCTTTGTAGCTTGATTACAAATAGTGAATAAATGACAAATAATGATTGTGTAAAAATGACAATTTCTTTAACAAAGTGACTTGCTGCAAAGGCAAGCAATTTTTTATACATAAGAAAGCCCTTAGGTCAAAAGGGCTTTTTGACACAGTACATATGGAACATCATAGTATGGTCTTTAGTAATGACACTGCGTGAAGAATTGTCCAAGGTTTGAAGAGCACAATATAAATATCTTCGTGAGACTAAATGGTTGACAGACTCTCTGCCCATGAGTAAGTCCATTTACACCTTAAAACATGCATCTGCAACACACATTTTCTGAATGCAAGCTACACAAGCAACAGCTCCAACCTTCTTAAGTAAATCATTATTAATCAGCCTGTGGCCTGATTCAGTGTGCAGTGGTTTCAAGCATAGCAATTCAAAAAAAAAATGGATACTTATAATTTATAGGGTCTTGGGCTTTCAAATCCTTTGTCTCCTTTCTTCCTATTCATCCTGAACCGCAGCACTAAACACACACTGCTGACCGTCAGACTGGCATCAACATCATCCTCACTCAACGGGTCCTTGGATTGTTCCCCGTGTCACGTCGTATTTGATCACTCATCTCCCCAGCGGATGTGTGACCCCCGGCAGTCAGGAATCTTCAGCTCGAGTGAGCGCCATCCTCACAGCACCACCACCAAGCAGAGTTTGTCTACAACCTTCTGTGGGTGCACACGCAGCCCCTCTGTCCGCTGGGATTACGGAACCAGTCCAGAGGCGCTTCCTCTCCGCGGGAACTACGGAAAGCAGCCGGCTTAGCGGGCAGCGGCGGCGGGAGCGGCGGAATCGGGAGGGCCGCGGCCAGAACGGCCGGGCAGGACCGGGGTCCGGGAGAGCCGTCCGGGGCAGCGCCGTCCGCTGAGAGCCGGGAAAGGCGCGGAGGATGGAGCGGAGCGGAGCGGGCCGGGCGGCGGCCGGGCCCGGCGCAGGGTTGTCCCCGCGGGTGCCCCTCAGCAGCGCGCCCGCCGCGGCCCTGCCGCAGCCGCCGCCATCTTGCCGGTCACCTCCGACCCCGCGGTGAGAGGTCACGGCCCCATTAACCGAGCTCTGTCTCTTCAGCGGGAAAGGCCTTTGGAGTTCTGCTTTTTACAGAAGGGCGGCTCAGCGGCGGCGGCCGGAGGAAAGAAGGAAAAAAAAAAAAAATAAGGGAGGAAGAAAATAAAAAATAACGCTACCGAATAACCCCAAAGCCGAGAGCAGGGCCGCGCCGTGTCCCCGTGCGCAGGCGCGGCGGCTCGCGCAGGCGCGGGCCCGCGGAGGGCGGGAAGGGGCGGTGGGAGCGGCGCGCGCCGGGAAGCGGAGGCGGCTCTGGGCCGCGGCCCGCAGCGAGCGCCGCCTGCCGGCCCGGGGGGGCCGCCGCCGCGGGGGAGAGGACGCGAGGTAAAGCTCCTTCACAGCCAAGAGTGCTACAAGTGACTTCAGATTCATCTGTTTTAGGTTAAAATAAATGCTCGCATCGAAAAAAACGATGGGAGTGTGAAAGCGTCATTTCGTTTTGAATGTCTAACAAAACCAGTCAGGAGCACTGAACACATGGAATGATCACACACACAAAATTAATTTAAACAAACTCTTCTCATGGTAATAAAACTCTGTTCATGAAATACTTTATTTCTCACGTTTTACAAAAAAATGCCAATGTAAATATAAACTTGGACCACAAATACAAAAGTATCAATTGTGTATTTCAACTAAGGAGCCTTCTGTGATGCAATGGAAAGAAGTTCCAAGGCTTTTCCATTCATAGTACCACTGATCTCTCGGAGTGAACCTTCTGGTGCTATTGGGGGCCACAGCTGTTGGAACCATACAGCAAACAAGGCAGCTCTTCCCAGCAGACAGTCATTCTAGTCTCCACACAGTTGGTCAAACACCATGCCCCTGCACCAGCAGTGTGCAGCACAGGGCACTAACCTTGCAGCACTGGGCATAAACAGAGCTCAGGAAGTAGCTTTTATTCAGCTTTTTATCTGTACCAAATTCCAAGTACACACACCATGCATCTTAAGAGTTACATTTCTCTCCCCACTCACTCTGCAGCTGGAATGCTAGCAGTTCCAAGCAAGGTATTTCATACCTCACATCTGAGTCTGATGGAAAAAATGCTTTTTTATCAAATAACCTATAACTGTTAGGTTTGAAATATAAATCTGAAAACTATCTAAAATAAACTCTGGTTTACTGACATGCAAACAATCCTTTTCAATGATTACAAAATTACGATCTCAGGCACACCCGTTTGTGGCAGTATCATAAAAACATCCTGTTTCACTGCTCTACACAGAACAATATTATACTCTAAGGTTTCAAGGCACAATTTCTATGTACAGTTACTTGCCATAAGGAAGTTTAAAAAAATAATTGTACTACAAAGTTTTTTAAGTTCTTTTTAAAAAAGCACAAGTAGTATTCTGTAAAGCATTAGTTTTACCTCAGCTACATTTTAATGACAGTTTATAGGAAATTCGTAACACAATGTCCAACTACTCTCTCTTATATTCACACTTCACTGCAATTAGTTTTTTTGGTAATATATATAAGGCCATTCTGCCAAGTACTAAAGTGTCAGGTGCTTGTGCTGATAGTGTTCACAGACATGACCTTGAAAGAACCACTTTTCAAAATTAAGACTGGTATAGTCTCAATGGAGAATGATTTGTTCATGAGCCTGAAGAGCTCTGTGCTATTCAAAATGCAATGAAACTTTAAGAATGGCCACTAATAGGCAGAAGAATAAAATTCCATTTTGCTCTTCAAATAAATTCAATTGATTGAATTATTATCAAGGAGGTTTTAAATTTTCATTTCAACTTACAGATAAGCAGATTAAGTGTATTCAAGAAGTAGCTTGTGGCTCCTAGCTTAACTAAACACAAAGGAAAAAGAAGTTGGGCAAAGGAAGGTTGGCAAAGGAAGGTGAGCTGAATATCATTCCTTAGAGGCCACAAGTGCCCTCACACTCTCAGCTGAGCAGAAAACACAACTTGTTCAAGCAGCCTAGCTGCTTAAACTCAAGTACACTGTATAACGATGGTTGGCAACTCCTTTTCCCAGAAGGCTGCAGCAAGTAATATTCACTGTTACTACATTCAGTATCCTCAGTTCTTCAAACAATACTTGTTATGAGATGGGTCTTCTAGAATTATAAACTTTAACTCCATTCAGCATTGAGGAGCGAGCATATTTTGTCAGAAGAGCACCAACAGTCTGCTTCTCTGCACACAAGTCACTAAAGAGGAAATAAAGCATATGACATTGACATTAAGAGATATTATGAGACAAAATGAATCTGTAAAATATTTGTAACTACAGCAATAAACTGGATTAGGATATTAGGAAAAAAACCCCAAATTACTGTAACTGCCACATAATGCTTTAAATTACCTAAAGTTTAGAACTTACCTTGACATTCAAGCATTAGGCAAAACTACATTACTTACTTCAGAAAAAAAGAACTTTGGGTTTTAGGCGGAATTTTTACTATTACTGTTCTCTAACAGAGTTTTCAATCTAGCAGAAGAGTTACATTACAGTAAATTTAGAGCCACTCATATAGGGTTGATGCAGGTACTTCTGGGTTAGTATCAGTATCTGTTCACATATATCACAACTGGACATTCCAGACAGTGCAGCAATGTAAGGCTTAACCACCAAAGGAACAAAGGATGCAGTACAGGAAGCACTATTGCTCTATAGTTCTAGTGTTGTAGAAATAGACATTCATTGTAAATGTCAGGAAGTTTAGCCTTTGAATTGTCTGCCTTAATCAAATGAGAGTTATCACCCATTGAAACCCAATAGGATCAGCTTTTTACACACATTTAAATCCAAAAAAGAGAGTTACAGATCCCAGAGGTGGGTATTCTATTCATATAGAATCCATATTAATTTAAAATTTAATTTAATTAAAAAGTAGTATCACTGAGGCGGTGATAGCTCATCAGAAGCCAGCTATGCAAAGGAGGAATAATATAATAGTAATTATATTTTAATAAAAAGAAATACATCCTTACCGTATATAAGGGGTAATATCCACTTCTGTCCATTTTTGCCGTATGCGAAACAAACTGTTGAATCTTTCCTGATTGTCTTCAGGTAAGTCTTCTACTTTTAGCAGAAAGATGGTCTCTGGTCTTGAACTTTTATCCACAAGAGCCAAGCCCTGAAGATCAGCATCAGAAAGGAAATGTTAAGTACCAACAAAACAATTAAACTTCCTTCTTTCTGACAATATTCCATACAAGTTGCTCTTTGCAGATCCAAAGCCTGCCAGAACTGTGCTACTAGAGGCAAAACGAAGAAGTATCATAAAGGCACTGTTTTACAGGCAGTATTTATAATTTCCTTTATGACAAGAAGGAAGGAAGAATCCATTGCGTTCCAACATCTCTCGGCCTCCTTTGAGCAAAAGGATTCCCATAGTATTTGCTACTCTACTGGCTGTCACCATTATCTGTTCAACAACAGCTTCAGCTTCTGTTCCAGTCACATTTACAAGTAGTAACAGTGCAGCTGCAACCTATCTTCAAACAGTGAAATGTGCCTGAGTTACAGAAACCTGAATTATCATGATTCCAGACTACTGGCACTCATAGAGGACATTATAAAGCATACTTGAACTCAAAAGCTGACAGAAACAACACAATACCCAATAATGGATAAAATTTGTATATGACACAAATCAGTGACAGCCTACTCACAAAAGAATCCATACTTCTTAATGTGTTTACCTGAAGCTGATCAAGTCTTGTTGTCATCCCCTCAGGGACACTCTGTTGCCAGACCTCTTCAAACTCTGATAGATTGAATTTAACTGCATTTCGCAAAAGCATCTGTGCTACAGCTCTGCATATTTTATCTTCAAGCATTTCAAAGAAAATCTCCCCTGCTGAGAAGCAAAAACTAGGTTATCTTAAGTTCTTGTCTTTTGATAAAAGAACAGCCTTGTATTTCCATTCTGTTCTACAGTCTTCTATACACCAAGCATCCTCTTTTTTTCTTTTCCTTGGGAAATAATTTGACTCAGTATTAATTTGGATAAATTATGGTATCTTCTCATTCTCAAGAACAAATTATGCAGAATGCAGCTGCATTGTCCCAACTACAGTATTAATTTGTATCAATAAATGTGTTTGCCTCCATGTTTTCCTCTTTCACAGTCTACCGTTTCTCCTACAGCTCTCATTCCTACTTCTGAATGCCTCGTATTAAAGCATTTGCTTAAACAACTAAACTTTCACTTCTTTAATCAGCCTTATGAGATTATGAAGGGATGAGACTTCATTTTCTCTCACACTGACTTGGCTAAAATTCTCTGAACCAAATCAGGTATAAACACTTCCTTCTATTGTTTCACCCACCTGTCTGTAATTCAGACTTGTTCCTTCTGCAAACTGCCTAAATATATTAAGACAAGTGTCTGTTGTCACTCCAATTACTTTCCTGTGTGCTTTAAAGTTGAGTGCAACTCCTACTTCAGTCGAAGGTGAAATGAAAGCCACTGGGGGGAAGACTTCAGACTGAGATTTAGGCAGTGCAGTGTTGTATTTGTGTGTGAGGTAGACAAAGGCAGATACCTACTTCAGGCAAGCTGAATTCACGCCATTGACTATTCACAATAGCACAATTAATTGCTTAAATATCTGAGATCTTCTAGGGTATCTAAAGAGAGATGTCATCTAAATTTTACTAGTAATCTCTCTTTAGTCATGAAATTATGGCTTGTGGACACCTAATAAATCACTTCCAGTACCTCTGTTCACAATTGCATTGTACAGTTTATTAGCCTTTTTTTCCCTATGAAACTTCCTTTAACAATTGTACTGATTTTTAGCCCAGTTTGCTCCCTCCTTATACTGGCATTGTAGCAAACTCATTTGTTTGGGCCATTCTTCCCAAAACCCACATTTCCTCATTAATAACTATTTATTTTACGCAAAGTTAAACCATGTAAGCTTTCCCAAACTTACCATCATCAACATATTTCCTGCCGTAGCTTAAGAGAATGTGTTCTATCATCTCTCTGGAAAAAAATCAGAAATCAAGCTCTAATATGGTTTACTAGGACTCTACTGAAACAGTTACCAAGAAGATGAAGAAACAGGTATGGAGAAAAAAAAATTGAAGAGAATAGATGATGAGATACATTTTTGTGGGTGGAATGAACAAACTGGTAATAAAATGGAAGAGAGAACAAAAGGGGACAAATAACAGATGGAAGCTGATTTAGCCTGTCAACCCCAAAGGTCTCTTCCACTTTCTAATTACAACTAGCAAAGAATAAAATGCATAAGGAAAATAAGGAATAGAGTCCCTGCAATATCACTTTTTTCCAGTGAGAAAGAATTATATCAGAAGCAGTGTGGCCAGCAGGACCAGGGCAGTGACTGACTGTTCCCCTCTACTCAGCACTGGTGAGGCCACACCTCAAGTGTGTGTCCAGTTCTGGGTCCCTCACTACAAGAAAGTCATGGAGGGGCTGAAGTGTGTCCAGAGAGGGGCAACAGAGCTGGGCAAGGGTCTGGAGCACAAGTCTGATGAGGAGCAGCTGAGGGAGCTGGGAGTGTTCAGCCTGGAGAAAAGGAGGCTCAGGGGAGACCTTATCACTCTACAGTTCCCTGAAAGGAGGCTGCAGCCAGGTGGGGGTTGGGACTCTTCTCCCAGGCAACGAGTGACAGGATCAGAGGAAATGGCCACAGATTTAGATTGGATCTAAGAAGAAAAATTTCTTCATGGAAAGCATTGTCAAGCACTGGAACAGGCTGCCCAGGGAAGTGCTGGAGAAACCACCCCTGGAGGTGTTTAAAAGATGTGTAGATGTGGTACTTAGGGACATGGTTCAGTACTGGAGTTGGCAGTGGTGGGTTAATGGTTGGACTCAATGATCTTAACGTTTTTTACTGGTCTGAATGATCCTATGATGCAAGTCAAAAATTAGGCAATTAATTATCCCTTACTGAATAATAGGCAATTTTCTGAAGCTCTGTCATAAAATCATAGCCTAGCTGCAGATACCTTTGTGAGCCAAAAGCCAATTAAATGGAAAATGCTACATACTGTGGACTTAAGACTTTCTTTGAATGGTAATTTTGAATTACACCAGAAAACATACCCTCCTTTCAGGTAGTATGCAACAGGTAAACCAAACATTTTTGGCTAACTATAGCTTCAGAACAAGATGCTCAGCAAACTTAAGCACATCATTTACATCTCAGCAGTAATGTTTCTACTATGAATCAGTGGAAATACTACCAATAAACACTAAAATCAGTTTACTAACCTATCTGACTAAAAGTTCCCTTGAGTATATTTAGAAACAAAGAAAATGCATTATTTACATCACAATAACTAGAATCTACATATGCAAGATTAGAACTCTAATAAACAGTTAACAAGTACTGTAATTACTAATAGTTAATAATGAATGAAGCCAATATTAAGAACTAAAAAATAATTGTTTACCTGGGTTCTAGAGATCCAAGTTCTTCAAGGCAGGCACTTAGAGGAACCTTACTCAACGGCCAGGACTCTGAGTCTATTAGCTGAGTCACGTGATTCAAGAGTTTCATTTCATAGTCAAAGTCTAGAATTCTCCAATATCCTGCCAAACAGAGCACCACAAAACACTGTCAGAAGGAAAATATTAACACCTTAATTCTATTGCCATTAAGATACATTACTGGACATTCAGGTCAAACCTTTACAACGTGCAGCAGCACTGTGTCTTTTTCAGGATTAAAAGCTGAGAAAAGGAACTAAATAATAAGAGCAAATGTAAAGGAGAATGAAACTGAATCATCTCAATTGTTTGTAATTCTTTAGTAATTCTTTAACTGCCACAAAGACACTACAAATATCACCCCACGACGAATCAGATGGGGAAAAACTAATATTTAGTTCAGGAACAGAACCGCACAAACAGAACTGGCTGCATTGGCCCTACAAAGCAACAGCTGAGGTCCAGAGAATTTCACAAAAATCCAGAAACACAGATGACTCTAGGACTGCCATCACCTTGTGTCCCAGTGATAGTTTGGGCATGGCCAAGTAAAGGATGAGTAGGACCTGTCCCAAGGTGAGGCACTTGCTCAAGCCTTTCCTCACATGCTGGGAAGACAGTGAGATAAACCCAATCCGGGAGAAAGAAAGGACTATGAAAAGGATCCCAAGAATCAATTGTTTTTGCCTCTAGAAAGACAGAACATTACCCACTCAATCATGAGGAGGTTGACCAGCCAAAAAATATTCACGCTGTGAGTGGGATACTGTGATGCCAGTGTTTGTAGCAGTAAAGAAGGAGTTATCCAGGAAAGAGAGACTGGCAGTGCCTGCTCAGCTTTATCCTTCTGATCAGATTCATAGCAGCAGAGGACATGGATCTATGGCAACAAGCCTTAGAACTTTGAAGTAACTTGCACCTTGAAAGACAAGGATGTGGAATGGGCCTTAGAAAAAGGAGACATATTTTGGGGAAAATAGCAGCGTTATTTCCTCATAGATAATAATATTCTTTAGATACAAATATTCTTTAGATACCTTCAATTTTGCAGGCATCCATAACCTGCAACTGGTGGAGTATTTCTTCTTCACTTGCTTGAATCAGACTTAACAAATCTTCTGTTGTATACTGTAATAAGGGAAAAAAAGAAGGAAATAAAAGAGGTTATTCGTGCTCCTTCTTTGCTTCAGTGACCATACTAAATGCATTGTAAGCTATAATGAAGGAAAGACTTAAGATAGATGTTTTTCCCCCAGACTCTGAATTTTCCAAGGTTTGCCACACTCTCTGAAACTTTTCCTGTAACTTAAAACATTTTCTCAGAGGGTTATTCAATATAAAAGGCAGTCTAACTACAGGAAAGTCTTTGTACCAGGCATAAGTAATATACCTGTATTCCCAGAATGTCAAACTAGCACAAACAGACCTTGTTAGTGAAGTATCCCAGCAAAAATGAAAAATGAATGTGTTCTGGCTTTCCTGAAATCACGTATTTTAAATTGTGAGACTCAAAGAAAAGGCAAAGCAAAAATCACTTATCTCTTTTGGATAGAACTTGGAACCTGCACTTAGTACGTCCACTAAGGGAAAGCCTCCTCCACCCTGACATCAACAGTTACATGTTGTGTTTTGGTGTCTGCTAATCAGTTGGCACACATGCAGCACAGACCCAGCCATAACACAAACACCTCCCTGCAGAACAGTTGTGTGCTGAGATGGGAAGGTGCTGCGGAACCTGTGGTGAAGACGTGGGTGGAACAGAAGTTATCTTGAGGAGTGAAGTAAATGGAAGAAATACCAGACTTCAATGTACAGGAAATAGGACATCAATTCCTTTACTCATATTAGAGCCTTTTTATTCAACTCTAATATTAAAGTTCTTTGATTATAGGTCAAGAAAATTTCCTATCAGAAAGAAAAACATTGGATTAAGAATTGGATTGAGATCTATCAGACTATAGGAACATAAATGGAACATATCAACACTAAGTTTGGAACATCCACATGTTAAA
>VYZR01082700.1:1697-18840 GCA_013400675.1 Oxylabes madagascariensis
AAATTTAATTTTAAAGTAATTTGAACAAAGAACATTAAGCTTCTTCTCTATTCTATTTTTTAAATTGCATAACTAATATTATATAAAAGAACAACTTGAAACATCCTGTAATCATGCCACAAAATTATTTTGTTTACAGATCATTCAGTAATAAAGACTGAACTCTGGCCATGGTAAAAATAGCAATTAATTGACTCTTATTTGGAGTCACATGGTAGCTTACGGAGGAAATTACATGTTTGTGTGACTGAAAATAATGAATAATACACAAAGGAATTCATGCAATTATATTTCTAGTGTCCTGTACAAAGAACCAGTGAAGGCACAAGATCCTTGTGTTAGAAAAGCTACCTAAAATGCCATCTGCAGTTACCAAATGCTGGGGAAAAATATTATTGCAGCCAGAAATTTCAAAAAAAAACCCTACTTATCCGAACTAACCCTGAAGCATGAGTGTAAAAGTGAAACAAAACAGACATTGCTTGTTATAAGCACATGTGTTTTTAAGCAAAATGTGGATACAAATGTCCAACTTTGGAGAATGAAATTAAGATGGGAACACTGTGTGGGATTCCAGTTCCATGCTGACATGCAGTGTATCCAACTGCAGTATGTTGTATTGCCCTTCTTTCCCCATCTCAGACCTGTCCAAGTCCTGGTTACTTACTCCAACCTATCCATCTTGAACCAGATAGCTGATCTGGCTGCAAACTTATATTCCCCACACACATACAGAGGTTAGTCTGCAGCTGTTCCATGATTTTTTTACACAATCTAAATCACCCTGCCACCAAACACTAGTTTCAGTATTATTTTCTAAGACCTTCTGTCCTTCCTAGATCTAACGATGGAGCCCCACATCTACTAATCTGACAAGAAACTAGCAGTTTGAAGTCACCACAGGACAGCCAAACATTGGGTAATCAGCGACAGGGGAAACCTTTAATTCAGAGCAGTTGATGCTAGAGGCCTCAGGCTGTCTCTCCAACCACCATAATGTTCATTTTGGCACTGAATGGAAAAAAGTCCAGGCTTCTCTCTCTAAATGAAGGGAATGGAGAGTTACGTCACAAAGGCTCAAAAAAAGAAGGCTACACAATTTTAAGCTAGGTTTTAAAGATCTTGTTTGCTGTAACAAAGGATTGGACACGGGAGTGCTCCCACTCTGCTCCCAAGATTCTTCACATAAAGTCAAAGACAAGTCCCTGGGGCTGTTAGATAGAATGATCCAGATTCTGACTGAGGTAGTCCTTAACCTAGTATCTTCTGGAAGTTTGGAGGATGTACAAGAGATGGGATCAGTCTACTATAAAAACTTTTGTGTTTCAGGTACAGTTTTCCTTAAATATCTACTGCTGGCCTAGAAGGTGGTTTGGGATTCACTCAGCCTCTGACTAGACTCAGATGGTGACACTTGAATTTTCATATTCTTGTCTCTACCAAATGCTGCTTAATGACCAGAGCTATGCAAATATAAAACCAGATTGGTGACACAGGTAGAAAAGAACTCTCCCTTGTCTCCATTTCTCCTGTCTTACAGAATGAATATTAAGGATTGTTTCTTAAAACAGGAGCTTGGGGAGAAGCTACAGTAAGTTTTAGAGACAAAAGAACATCTTGGGATGAGATCAAGGTATTTTATGAGAACCAGGTAAATTAAATTAAACAATAAAGAACTACTAAATCATAATAAAAGCATGCTACAACAAGTACAAGGTAGGATAGAATATGTAAATAAAGATCTTGTTCATCAGCATAAAAGGATTCCTGTGGAGAATCAGGAAAATATCATACAGGAAAAGAAAAATTGGGGAGGGTTCTTTACAAAAGCTTTCAGTAAAATTCAGCAACAGAGGGACTATTAAGGGACTTACTATAATTTTAAGATGAACAGCTTGGACATTAGAATTTAAAATGACTGGGAGAATGAAAGAACAGCAAAAGTGAGTTTTCTGTATAACAGGTGATAAATAGACACAATTAAGGCAGTATTGCCTAATATAGAGAGGACCCATGGCAGCTGGCAAAGAAAAACAAAAACCGGGGGTCATAAAAGATGCAGATAACATGAAAGCAGTTGGGCTCTAAACTCACGAGCAGAGGCAAAGTTGCAGATTTAAACCTTAAGCAAGCCGTGCAGCAGCAGCTGTGTGCACACATGCAAGCTGTGCATTGGAAAGCCTGAGAATACAGCAGGCTGTACCTTGAAAAACAGGCGTGAGAAAATTGTCCTCAATTTACCCAGGGAGCCCTTCTTATGGTTTGGGGAAGGGCTAAGCTGCTTTTAGAGATTGAGGTGTGTATTTCTATCTTTTTAAAAAGGTTTATTTTCCCACCAGGCCAAGTTGATGCAGGTGTGATTGGGCAGCTGCTAAAAGGCCTTGCAGCATTAGCTGAACACAGTTGGTTCAGGAAATTCACTGTAAGCAAGAAAGGGTTGTGATGCCATGGAAAGATTTGTGTGCCCTTCCCAGCCACTGTGGTCAATGAAATAGTGCAGCTGAGGAGCAGCAGAGCTTCAGTCTCAGTCTGCACAAAAACCAGACCATTCAGCTGCATTTGGAAGAATATGAAGTGATATGAGCATTGTGACAGACTGCCAGTACATCCTGAATTCACATTCATTGATTTTAATCAGTTTGTTCCTTTCAGAAACTACATACAAAATATGCAGCATTCATGCAAACTGGGGAGTGTCCCTCTCCTCCAGGTGCAACTATTCCTGTGTGATTTCCAGCACTTGCTGCAACTGTTCTCATGTCACTGCCCACAGCTGCAGCCAACCAAGGCCCATAAACCAATGAACGCCCACAAACAGGAGATCGCCAAGTACAGGGGCCTGCAGTGGGACCCAGACCTGGATCACACACCTCCTGTAAAAAAGGAAGAGCAAGGTAGGATGTAGAAAGGTTGCTATAGAAGCATGTCCTGCCTGCTGGACTACACTTAAGAGAGAAGAAAATACCACATTCACAACACCTGCCTGAGTCTGGATCAGCATTTAGATTAAACAAGCCTTTCCCAACCCACATAACCAATCGAATAAACAGTGGGGGAAGAATTCAACTTTCCAGAAGTCAGATGAACCCTTCTAACTGCTGGTATTAAGAACAGACCACCCTACCACACCAGCTTTCACCCAGCAGGCTATCAGTTACAAAAGCAAACAGCTCTGCTGGGAAAGAGTGAGAGTTGCCCTGTTCAGAGGGTGCCATAGCAGGACTGTCAGCATATTTGTCTTCAACAGCTGGACATGGTTACTGAACCTCCTTTTCCATGACCAAAAAAAAAAGTCTGTGCCCAGGTCTAACACAAGGTCTGATTGTCCTCCAGATGATCCCATGGGAGAGTAGTCAGAAGCACATTTGGGGATGCTCTTGGCATGATTTAAGTTTCATTTTTCCAGACTTAGAGATCTGGAAGATGTTTTTTCCTGATATCAACCATGGTTCCCTTTTCCTATCTAAAAAATCCACTCTGCTAAAAAATCCACTTGCTTTCTATTTCATTTAAATCAACAGCCAGGAAAATTCAAAGCAAGTATTTTTCCCTTGAATCAAGTTTCTCAGCAGCTTTCCTAAACTGCTCCCCCATCATTATCATCATCATGTTTCTGCTAATGGTCATGTTACCAGCTCCTTTTTTTTTTTTTCCCTCTTGGATCCAAACACCATTTTCCCTTATTCACTCTTCCAACCAGCCAGGAGACCTCTGTGGTAACAATTCCCAGATCTACAAAGGCACTTTTTGTAACTTGTTCTCGGATTGCTTGCACCAGGGGGAGGGAATCTTGTGACTCAGGCTCCCCTCCTGCTGTGCTTCTTCACCTGCACACCAAGGTGCTCCAGGTCCCGCCTTCCCAAACCCACTCCTCTCTAGTTCCCCCCATCACCACCTTCCCAGCTGTCGCCTCGCCTGCCACACAGACTAAACTATTCAACCGTACCTCTAAACTGAGTCTGGTAAATGTTCTAGTCCCAAGCAAAACAAAATCTTCCTCCTCATAAGCGCTGGAGGGGTTTAAATAGCTCATTTGGCAGATCCAGCCGAGAGCTGGGATGGAAAAACAATGGGAGGAGCAGGGCTGAAGTGGGGCAGTAACCTCCCTTGGAGGAGGGTGAGAACGCACAGCTGGGGGAGGCAGAAAAAAGGTGGAAAGCTCTCCAACCCTGCCGAAGAAATGCAAGGGAGAATTGCAGGTGTATCTTACAGGCTGAGTGAAATAAGTTAAAATCTATAAGTGGGTAGGTCACTTTAAATTAAGAGTGGAGTGCTAAAGAAAACAATGCAGCAGCAAGTGAAGAGAGGGTAAGTGTTTTCATGGTGTAATGGTTCATATGGTACATTGTTTTCTCACAGGAAAATAGGAGGGAGTTTGTATTTCTTATGTGCTTTGGTTTTGAGTAGCAAGGCGCCTCATATGGATAAGTAGGAGATAAAATATGTTATTTTTTGTTGTTGTCTTTTTTTTACAACTTCTTTCAGTAGTCTCCCTATTTTTTAAAGTCCTATAAAACTAGGAAAAGACAAAAAGGAAAACACATATGTCCATAAAAGAGTGGATGTTGACATTACTAACTGAATCTGAATATTCCTCACACAGGAAAAAAATACAATTGAATAATCAAATCCTTATCAAATAAGAATAAATTTTAATGTAATTTTGTATCAGAATATTTCTTTTTTTAATTTTGTTGTAAATTCTTAGCACTGTTTTCTGCACTACAGTAAAACCAGCACTGTACTAACAGAAAAGAAATCAACCTAAAAAACCCTCCAGATTTTTAGCAAATACAACACATGAAAATGTGATATATTTGATTGAAACGTATAGTGAGTTGCAGGACTGCAATTAGTGTCTCCTTTTATCAAAAGGTTTGTCATATAAGGGCAGTAGAACTGTGAGAGTCTCACATGATTAGTACCCACAGGCAAAGTTAGTGTAAGGCAAAGAAGAATGCTCATAAAAGTAGTGAAAATGCTATTGAAGAGTTGCCCTGAGGTTCAAAGGCAAATTTTGCAAGTAGCAACGGAACTCTTAGCCCAGAAAGTTTTACAGATGTCCAGTTAGTACCACATATGAGGAAGAAGACTGTAAAACAGGGCAATAAAAGTCACCCTTGTTCGCTACCTGCAGACTGGCCTGCAAACCTAAATCAAGCACCTGTACACAACCAGAAGAGTCGATTCCAACAAAATGTTTACTTTGCCACGTGGCTAGAGGAACTCTGCTGCTCAAGATGCACAAAGTTTTTCACTGCATGCTATAGTGCCTCTCCCAAAGGGAGAGAAGCTTGCTGCCACTTGCCCCCTGCCTCACAAAAAAAGCAGCCCTTGCTGTGCCGCAGCACAATTGCTCCAATAAACAAGCGTTAATCATGCACATTATGCACAGCATAATACGTGTGAGCTTGTCAGCAGGCAAACAGCTCCATCTCTGAATAAGAACCCTTTCCAAATTAGGAGAACCAAATTACACAAGCAGACAGCTGTTTGCTGACCTACCTAAAACAATTTGGTGGTCTCAGCCTAGTTCCTCACAGACAGGTGTCTGCATCGAAGCAAACATCAGCACCGTTTGCATTACTGACAAGCTGGCTACCAAACTCAGTAGGCAAGCTGGGGCTGGCCTTGCCGGGGCTTTTTGCCCCCTGGCCCCAGGGCTGATTCCCCCAGGCAGGGAGGACAGACTGGAATGACAGTCAGCCCCCAGCCAGAGGCCAAAAGGAGAGTATGAATTTCCAGCCACCTCAGTCTAGCCCACAAGGAAGGCAACAGAAAGATCAAGAACAGTGTGGATTAACACAAGAAAAATCATCAAAAACTGATGGATTTTTAGAAAGAAAATCTAGGGCATCATGGCTTTGTTTGGTGGGAACCTTGCTTTTCTGTGTCTAGAAATCCCATCCTGAATTCAGTGATAATGGGCTTGATTCTCGGCAGCCCACTTACTTTCAGTATCTTCAAGCAAAACATGAGTAAGAAATAAAGATCATGGGCTTTTAAAAGTTTGCTTTTCACTCATTGCTTGAAGATTTCATCATGGTGTAGAATAATAATGCACTTTTGTAAGGAATTTAGTCCACTGCTTTATACCAATTCTACCAACCTCATGCAGAAAGAACTTACATGTTTGTCAGAAGCCAATTACTTAGATAAGTAGGGAGATAGAACCAAGATATCCTAAATGTCAGTGCACAATTTTAAGCCACCAATGTGAAAACTCAGACATTTTTCCATACCAGACTTTAAGATGGTCAGGCTTCAAAATCATCCTAATCTCCAATCAGTCTACTTGTATCAAGTATCTTGGTGATGAATTTCAGAAGCTTCCCTTTTTTTTCCAGTTTAGGACAGAGCACAGAAAAGAAAGAAAACTGATATGTCTGGAGTAGAATGTAGTATGTCTGAAAAGAGCATCAGGACCACTGACACCCCAAAATCATAGAATGGCTTGGGTACCTCGTCCTGAGATTCAGTGTCTAAGGAGGCAACTCTGCAGGCTTTAAAATAAAATTCAAATTACTTGTTTGAATGCTGTCATGGGAGGTTAACCGGTGTCACTACCACCTTCACTTGCTCCAGAAACTCTGAATTTGAATGTCAGGAGCTTTTGTGATGGATGCATCTGTAAATAATTAGCACTGCTTTGTTGAACACTAATTGTGCAGCTGTGCTGGATGAAGTCTCAAAATAGATGTTACAAACTGAAAAGGACCAAATTTTCTTCTTACTCCAGCCTGACCCCAGAACACCAGAGCTGTTAAATCAGAGCATGGCATGGCCTCAAGGGCCAGATTCCCCTCTGGGTGAATCTTTTATGAGTCATGTGTTTATTAATCAGCCCCACAGGGTGAAAAGTTGCTGTTTGTCAGGAACAGTGATGATAACTGGTAGTCTCGTTATCCAGCCTTGGATTTGCCATGTGGCTTACCAAGAAAAAAAATCAAGGGGGGAAAGGATACAAGTCACACAGAGTTCATTCAAACAGCAAAAGTATTGTTCTGAGTTTCTGCTCCAAAAAAGAGCATACCTGTGGATTCCATTGCAATGCTCCTTTCTTCATCAACACTGGGAATTTATGATGCTGTACACAAATAAGTCATCTTTTCTCCATCAATTCATATCTCTTTACGTGAGATAGAACATACCCCACCACCAGGATGAGGACACTTGCTACTCCCATAACCCTCTCTCTGCACCTGTTTCTGAGATTTTCCAACTTCCAACCCCACCAGCTGCCCTACCAATATCAGTTCTCAATTGCATTCTTGTCTCCTTCTTCCTTCCCCTCTCAGTATTGATGCTCAATTACTCTCCAAACTTCCAAAATATCAACCACGTACATCTACAACACCAGTGCTTCCCCTGTAGTCCTCTTAAGAACAGCCACTGCACACATAGCTCCATCCATATAGCCACTTTCTTCCTTCTCTAATCTCAGCTCTCTCTAACATGCAAACGTTTTCAAATGAGATGGATCATTTTGGTTTCTGAACTAGGAAAACAAAGAGCAAGATCAGCCTCCCCCTTCAGCTTCCTGAGAATAGCTTCCTATTTCCTTCCTGACAAGTGTCCAAACAAAGCATTCGAGGAATTTCAAAGCAGTTTTTAATGTTCTAAATACATTTCCAAGTTTCTTTTGGCTGAAAGGACTATAAATTCATGAACGTTAGCCATCCCGTGGCTTCGTTTCTCAGTGAATAGTTATTTGTGAAAGCAAATCCCATTATCATGTACTGTTCATTACTCTGGACTCCAATACTTCCTCCTGCACTTACCAGCAATTTCACCTCCTCAGCATCGGATTTCCCTCAAACTTTCTAACACTCTTACTTCACCACATTACACAGAGTAGCAGTTATTGGACCACCTCATCTGCTGTGTCCCTCTATTTTGCCCTCAATCTATGAGATTCCCCTCCAGATTTTATTGATTTTTTTCTTCATTGTTTTCCACTTTCCTTCAGGAAATTATCACCATATGCTTGCTCTGTTGCAATTCTTTTTTCCCAAGTGGCATCTTCTTTTGGCCATTGTTACAACCAGTATAGCTGGCTAGGTCTGACTTAGTATGGCCTTTCTCATGTTAATCTAAACTGAAAGTACAGTCTCAATCTCTGCATCTGTCTACTTCCAGCCAATACAATATCCTAGCCAGGTGCTGTGGCATTCTGTCTGAAATATTTAATCTTTTTTCTAAATGTTACACAACTGGAACTGAATTCTTGGACTTGATTTCTTGACCACAGCATGACAATGCACAGATAAATGGCACTTGGGTTTTATATCTCATTCAAGTTCTAATGATTTCATAGCATGGTCCTTGCACTTTTCTCCTTGACTATACTAGATGCTTTCAATTTGTGGAAAATTGTGAGATTACCCCTGAGATAATCATTTTGACTGTGATTCCCATGTGTTAACTTGCTGCTGCTATTTCTTGTGCCACATGAAACCTCATTCTCAGACTTCATTCTTCGACTTTCATTGATTTCAAGGACCAAGAAAATTTTACTTCTCTCAGCCTTGCCGCTTCGCACCTGGTTTCCTTAATGATGCCAGTGAAGACAGTCTGAGGGCAATGGCTGGTTTCCCACCCTTTGGCCCATTCTGCCCATTGGTGGCATAATGGTCTGGTCAATGATATTGCCCCATTCTAACCCCTGCTCAAAATTGATTTATTTCATGGCACTCACTTTCAACAGTTCAATTTGTTCATTTTACAAGTATTTAAAGAAGAGGAGTGCTGGGGGGAAGGTAGAGAAGTTAATGCTCTTTAACCAAGAAGTGGGGAAGGGGAGGCACCTCACATGAACCCATTGATGATTTCTGAGCTGAAGCCTCATGTATTCCCTTCTCTCAATTCATACATATTTTTTTAGACTGTGTTCCCATAAGAAGAGAGAATATGCTATATTATGCCCACAGGTAAATGCACAGACAACAACCTAGCTGTATTTATTACAAAAAGATGTGCCCACATGGGCACATAAAGAAAGAATGCTGTGTTATTAAGACTACCATTATGACTCTGTGATGGATACCCTGAAGTGGCCACAGCAGCTGATGGCTGTCACCCCTGCTGCAGTGCACACTGTGGAGTCTGGAGCAGGCACACCCTGGGGCCTTGGCCTGCCTTTCCACCTCTGGGGTTTGAGCCATGCCCACTTACAGCCATGTGGCTGTTCCTGGAAAAAAAATCAGAATAAAGGTTGCTCCTAAGGAGACCTAATGACGTAGCTCAGGCAGAGGCTCTCCATCAGCAGCAAGATGCTAACTAACATAAGGCATAGCAGTTTGCTGGGGTTTAATTCAAAAGTCTTTTTTGTAGTAGTAAAGTCAGGAGCCGGACGGGGTAGAGAGCTGCATGAGGGGCAAATAAGAAAACAATGTTATACAAAACAAAAAAATCTTTGTAGTGCAAACTTGGGAGCAACAAGCCTCTTCAGCATCTCAAACGGTGTAGAATGCACTAGAGCATTTACCAGTTTAGAAAGCAAGTACCACCAGAAAAGCTGATTTGCTAGGCAGTATATCTTCTGCAGAACCCAGCTGAACTAATTAAGACCATAGTCAAAGATTTTTTTCCCAAATTGGAATTAATATTCCTATTTTCTTTCATTTCACCTGACCTGAAATGATCATCAGCTCTTCATTTTTTTTATTCCTATTCTTATCTTTGTTGTCATCTTCAGATGTCTCCTGATCTGCACAATGCCAAATTACAAATTAGCTTTATTTTTGAGACAGAAGTGTTCCTAAGCTGACAGCACAAAAATCTGTGCCACAACATTATATATTAAAAAAGATCGCTTACCCCATTCAATGACTTAACATTTTGTACGTCTGAAGGAAATAATAAATATTAATCCATGCTGCTTTCTTCCCATGTAAGAAAAGAGTAAGTAAAGAATTTCTTACCAACATGTAATCTAAACATCTCTTCTTTCAGTTTAAAACCATAGGTCCTTGTCCTGACACTATCTGACTGTACAAAAAGTTGCTCTCCCTCCTATTTATAAGCCTCCTTTACGTACTGGAAGACCATAGTGAAGTCTCCTTTTTCTTCTTTAGGCTGAAAAACCCCAGCCCTCTCAGCCTGTCTTTGTAGGAGAGGTGCTCCAGCCCTCTGATCATCTTCAGAGTTTTCCTCTGGACTTTCTGTAAGAGTTCATATCTTTCTTGTGTTAAGGATCCCAGATCTGGATGCAGCACCCCAGCTGGCATCTCATGAGGGCAGAGTAGAAGGGCAGAATCACGTCCCTCAACCTGCTGGCCATGCCTCTATTGACATAGACCAGGATATGGTTGGGCATCTCACCGCTCTTCTGGACTGTGAGAACACTCCATTAGATAAATTCAGCAGTGCTGGGTTGGGTGGAAGTGCAAAAAGTATCCAAAATTAAAATTACCTTACTCAATATCCGTCACTAGATTTCCTTCTTTGGTGATATTTTCCAAATGCACTTACAAGTTTCTTTTATACACTTATTACTTTTATAATTTATTTTTTCTCAAGACATATGAAGAATAACCAATCCTTAATTTTCACGTAATTAGCATGAAGTCCCAGCCACTATAACTTGCAATCATGGATGCCTCCCTTCTCAATTGTTGTTTGCGTGTCTTGCAAAATAATCTCACCAGAATCACCACTTGAACACTCTGAAACAAATCTGTAAGAGATAAATCTGAACATCCTCAATGGCACGTGTATGAGGATCCAAAAGCAATATTTTAAACCTGAAACAATTGCAACATACAGTCAGAATTTTTCCAGCTGCAACATATTTTGTTGATGTGATTCCCAGCTTGCAGGACAGAAAGCAAAGGTGTTATCAAGACAAGTAAACAAGTCTGGAGCATGTATTTCAGTTAGAAAAACTTCCAAAGCGTAAGCATGCAATTTTCTCCCATTTAGATTTTGGAAAAATCTCATTAAATCCCAGTGGCCACAGTATATCAGATGGGCTTTATACATTTTTTCAAATTTCACTTCTTAATATTTATCCTTCTGAATTTTGTTTAAGGACATCCTCATAGGCCTGTGTAGTTGGACCAGCCTCGCACATTTTTGTTCTGTAGTCAAATAAATGTCAGTCAGCTTTACCAGCTGCAACCATATAATTACTCGATTGTTGGCTGGACCTGCAACAATAAGTTAGGGTTCAGAACTGCATTTACAGAGCGACTTGGGCTGCCAGATTTCTGCTGTAGCCATGCCCACAGCAGTTACAGCCCAGTTGCTTCTTTCCTTGAGACTTTTAACTGAGCACACATACCACGGAGCTATTTTTCATAGAGCTGTCATTCAAGAACTTGCTTCAACAGCACTCTTGGTTCCAAGTCATGACAGCTACACAAAGCAGGTATACAGTGCCACGTGGAAACAACACAAATGTATGCATAAATGGTTGTTTACAGATATTTGTGCTTAAAATGTCCCACTTTGCGCATATTATCGTGGAAACTGTGTTTGCAAATAAAACTTGTCCCTACTTCCCTGGAACATCGGTCCCTTGATGGGACTGACTGCTGCATTTTAAAACTCTTTTCAGGTGAATAATGTTCAATAGTGCAATTATTTGTGCATGCATTTGTGCTCTTTCCATACAGTACTCTATTTTCTCAGTTCAAGACTAATTTTACCAGTATAAAGGCCAAGAGAAAGCACTTAAGGTACTGAGTAACTTAAATCTTCTCAATGTCGTTTTGTCACCACGTTCCCCGGTCCATTCAGCAGTGAACCCAAATTTCCCCCAGTGTTCTTTTCACTGCATTGTACCTGCAGAAGCCCTTTTTGTTCCTGTCCCTTGCCAGATCCAGCTCCACAGGGTCTTGGCTTTCCAAACCTCATCTTTGAGTGTTTAGACCATGTCTGTATATTCCTTCTAAATCACCTGTCCTTTCTTTTAACTCTTCCTTACATGTAGCTTGTAAGCTCCAGCAGCACCTTGTTCATTCACGCAAGTTTCCTTTATTGCAAAAGATAAGGTCCAGAAGAGCATCCCCCTTCCCTGGCTCCTTGATCATCTGTGTCCGGAAGTTACCACATGTGCTGTATTATAGTGTCCTGCTGTGTCATCTCTCCTACAGATCTCAGGGTGATTTTCTTTCTCAGAAATACAACATTCCTCAAGCAAGTGTTTTAGCGTTAATTAGAGATTACTGGATGTGCATCTTTGAATGTTGTACAGGAGGAGCCAGACTACACTATCGTTAATAGGTATTTGGGATCACCAATAATGCTGATGGTAACCATGTACACAACTAAACATGTAGAATGAAGTCATTTCCTTGCAACTGAAATTTCTCAGCCATTTATATGTTAGAATTTCCCAACCATTTAAAGTTCAACATGCATTTATACTCGTGTACTATAGAGTTGCTGGTACATCTCATGGTACTGCTGTGAGATCCTGGAGGAGAGGGTGGCTGGGTTTGCTTGTGTTTTGAATAGATGGCAGAACACATAATAGAGCCATTGACTGCCACTGGAATGGACTTCCCCAAAAGATTCCAATGCTGTTTTTGTCCCATTCTAAATTAAAAGAAAACTATTCTACTATGTGCCAAGATGCATTGTAGATCAGGTCCAGACAGTATGGGTTCACATCTGCATAGTGAATAGCAGGAAAAACAAGCTGTATAATCAGTAACCTTCTATAAAAAGGGTCCTTAACTTATTTCCTTAACTGATACATTCAGTTCTTCTTTCCCTATTCATTATTTGAGGCTCTTTGAAGAACACACTGTAGAAATACATGTTACAAATATTGATATTTTCTATATGCAAATAATTCTGTGATGACAGGAAAGTAACAACTCTTTACTGGCACCAGCATATAATGACACCTGCACAAAATACTGGACTTAGTGTTGAGTCCTTCAGTTGCCAGACAAGGTCTCAGATGTGATATCTGTAGAACACATGCTACCTTACTAGAGATGCAACTAATTCCTATTCATTCATAGGCATCATATGTCTGGGAATGAAAACAGAAAATATCTAATATCATTACATAACAGATAGGACATAATCTGTCACATAATAAACAACAACAACAACAAATAACCAAGAATATACCTCTGAATGCCTTAAACATGGTCCAGTATGTGAGGACCAGTAACTCACTGGGAACTGCAAACTGTGAACACAGGAGTGGGGCTCTGCTCTGTGCAGATCTTAAAGCCTTTCTCCCACATGGCACTCTGAATTATACATATATGTGCATAAATCCATCAAAACTGAAGCTCAAAATCAACAAAAAATCTACTTCCCAATCAACCTATCCTGGTCAACATTATGGTTTTTAAATGCCCTATTCTTTCCAAACAGAATTACATTAAAATATCTCTAGCTGTAATTATTAAGGAATTATTTCTAGACACACAGAAGCTAATTCAACTTATTCTTCATATTCAAAATAACTTTCAACATTTATAAAATTTCTGCCAAATAACATTTGAAAGTAGAAGTAAAATAGCATTAAATCTGCTTGATGAGAGTTGATATTAAGAAGCATTTTTAAATGGTTACATAAATATATATGTTTTTTGTTGGCTTTTCTAGGACTTAATTCTGAGAAACAGCACCTTTAATCCTTCCTGAACAAAACTCAAAAATATCTTACTGATATCAACCATGGGGACAAACCCTCTATAACAACCTGTGGCTTGTCTGTGGACCTTAATTAGTCAGAGAGATCATGATATGGAGCCTCTTCAAAGAGGATAAGAGTGGTAGTTCTCTATGGAGGAACAGAGCAACCTTTTGTACCTGGTAATTTAAGGAGCAGCAACAGGCTAATCCGCCGCCAGCGCAGGGCAGAGCATGTGGCGTGGTTCTCAGCAGAACAGCAGGCTCCTAATGAGGTCTAGGAGTGGATAGCAGCTGGTAAACTCAGTGCTCAAGTAGGAGGCTCAGTGAGCCTTTATTTGATAACAAAAGGCTGCAAATTGCTCAAAGGCCTGAGCAGGCAATGAGAACATGTTCATATGGTCAGCCAATATACAAATTTCCAAAACAAATATTACAATATACATGTTTTCATTGCAGCGGGATGTGGTGGAGTTTCTGAGGGATGGGTATTTCAGAAATAAGTCATACATCAACTTCTTGCTAAACTGAGTCCTCCCAGAAATTGAACCAGCTTTGCTCTCTGTATTGCAGCAACTGGACTACATATATACATCTATGTGTTTGCATTTTCAGCTTAAAATAATCTCAGGTGAGCTAGGAATCAATCAAACCACTACAAATCAAATAACTATAGAGTTAATAAAGCAAAAAATATTTTACTGTATATATTTTGCTGCCACTTGAGTCTAAGGATTCTTGAAGTGTAACAGATGGAGAAAGATGAACTATATATCAATTACAAGATTTTGACAAAGGATATCATAAACCACAAGTTCAGAGATCAACTATTTAAACAAGGTCAGCAGCTGAAATTTACCCATATTTTTAATGCATCTGGCCTTATCGATTGTTTCTTGTACAGTATTAGTATAATTCCACAGGTACACAATTTTGTGGAAGTACATGTTATAAGCTCATTTCAGTAGTAGTAGAAAAGAGACAAGTTGTTATTGCTCCCACAAAACCCTATGGGACTCAGCCCCCACCAGAAGATCACTAATACTTTCTGTTATCACAGCAAATACTAAAATAATTTGTTTATTTCCTGAAAACCATGTAAACAGGAGCTAGAATCAAATTTTGATTTAAAAAAATAAGAGTTTGAGTTTCTTATCATTTTAATAGAAGAATAACACAATTATAGGCAAGTAACTTAAAATCATTTTCAATGAAGCTCCAGTTAATACAGACAAATGCACTTGAGGAAATTTGGTTGAGGTTTTGCGTTAGAATCATGATGGTGCAAAAAAAATGTCTTCAATACTTCTTAAAATTAATAACGATCAATAACATTAATCTGTGACAAAAAAATACAGCAGGTTTTTACCTAAAATTTGAGCTTTGTTTTTTTTCTTGGGCTGTGAGATTGAAAATAACATCAAACATGGACTCAGATATTCTCTTGCACTATTCCTAGTAATTAAAATCTAAAAAGCATCATATTTTGTTAGGTTTGGAGGAGATTCAACAACTGGCAAGTCAGACATCAGATATAATGTAGGAACCTCAGGAAATCAATTTCTCCATTAAATTCTCCATAGTAATTATACCAACTTTTCTCAGCCATGTGAGTTAGACTAACCATTTTTTTATTTACCTGGGGATAATGGTAAACAGAATATTTTTCTAATATTCTTCTTCCCTCAAATGATGAAACTGTGGAGTGGAGCACTATTCATAAATAAGGTATTGAATTCTCACAAGCAGAAGTCCCTTAGCTCTGTTGCAGATATGAGGATGGTTTAAAAGCAGGCAGGCAACAGCAGTGAATAACCTCAGTTAATATCCTCACACTCAACCTGCGCTGGCAGTTTCAGCCCTGGACACTTGTGTCACTGGAGGGTGGCAGCATCTTGGCAAGGTGCAGAGCCTCTCTGCCCTCACCAGCGCTGATGCGCTGCCCTGTGCCCTTGGCTTGCAGCAGGCTCAAGGGCCAGGGAGGGGCATTCCCAGAAGCTCCCCCAAGAAATAAGGCAGGCTGCTCTCTGTCCTGTTCCTTTTCACTCAGGAGATGCCTGCTCTCCACTGGTTTTTGGCAGGTGCCGTTTAGGATGAACACATTAAAGGAGTAAGTGTACACTAAAGAGAAATATTTTACATCTATGTAACAAATGTGGTTGTTGGGTTGGTTTCTCTTAAGTAGAATCTGCTGGGCAGAAATGCAACATAATAGAGTATTTTACAATCACACTGGTGTAAGAAAAGGAATGCCAAGGCAGAACATAATTTAATTAACTGTATTGCAGGAAACTGTGATTATCAGAACTCATTGAAGTTAGACCAGTGTGTAATCATCTACAGCTTTCAGAAAATACATGCTGCTTTAACTTTGATGAACTTGACTCAATAGCACACCGTCTGAAAAGGTTTTCATTTGTGAGTATTCATTATGTATTCAAAGAGCTTTGGTACAAAATAAATTCTCAGGGCTGTAGAATGAGACCCCTGCTAGACTTGTAATAATGTTGTCACAAAAGCAAGATGTTTGTCATGTTTTCCTTCTTACAGCTACTTTTTAAAGCAGAGACTGGAAAGACTTTATACTGTCTTTAACAACAACACCGCCAAGCAATGGATAAATTTGAAAAACAAATATCCAAGGATCTATAGATATAAAAAAAATATCATATGGGCAACGTATTTTTTACTTGGTGAGTTTCAAAGCCTAAGACTAGGTCTCTAAAAAGGCAAAGAAAACATTAACTTGACAGGTTACATTAACATCCACTCACAAATATTGGTAGCCCAATTGGAAGTGAAAAGCTGACCCATGAAGCCCCTTCAATAGACAGGATATATGTAAATATCCATGCATGATCCTGCAGCATGAAATAAATAAATACAGATTTTGCTGCAGATTACATAGGGGTGAAATTTAAGTCTTTAAAAAGTGCATTATGTAGATTAAATGTTGGGGATAAAAAATCTAGATTTGTTAAAACCCTTATTAACAATTATTGATTTGGTTGTCTGACATATAAAATGCCGAGAAATGTGTTGTAGTATAGATGATCTTTTTCTTACACAAAAGAGATACAAAAAACAGAAGGCAGTTTAGTTTAACTGTTGAGACAATGTAAGCAGAATTTGGCCCAAAAAAACCTGCATAGGAAAGATGAGAAGCAAAATCAACTGCTTTTTAAATTAATACATGTTTCTGAATATTCTGTCAGTATGAATGTGAAGTTTTGCCATTTAAATCAAAATTACAGGATGTAAGAAAATACATATCACACATCTTATTAAAATACAGTGTTCAAAATGATATGATAGACTATTTTATGGTATAAATATGCACTTTTTATAAAAAATTGTCATACAATTGTTCTATAGGCAAGCATAACTCCACAAATGAACTGTGAGCTTTATTTTCATGATGTAATACATGAAAGTAATTTCAACCACCTCACACTCAAAACCTACCAAAAGGCTATAAAAAATCTTGACACACTCTAGGGGAAAAAAAAAAAAAAAAAAAAAAAAAAAAAAAAAAAAAAAA
>VYZR01082700.1:18869-30161 GCA_013400675.1 Oxylabes madagascariensis
AAAAAAAAGAGAAGTCCAAGATTATTTTGGTCTTTTAATAAAGAATTTATCAGCTTCATTGTTTTTTGACAATGGTCCATAGTTCTGACAGACAGCTTGTAGCACTGGAGGGGGATAGGAAAATAATGCAGAGTGAGTGGCTCCCTGGAGGAAAGTTTGAGATGGGGCCAATCACGAAAAAGAGAGTCCAGGTCTGAATTAAAGTGTAAAAACCTGGCCTTATTGACATTAATGGCGTACTCCCAATTATTTTAATATGGCAAGACTTCAACCCTGGGAAGAGGGAGCAATCACCATCAAGGCGAGGAAAGAGAATTTACTACTTGTTTTATCCCTCATCTTTTATAAAAAGAGAAAATATTATCTGTTCCTTGTAGGATCTCCTCAGCACTGCTGCTTTTTGCTACATTTGAAAAGTAGGAAAAACATTGTGCACTTTCTGGAGTTATTTTTCTTTCCCAAAACCTTTCACCAAAGAGGCTACTGAGACCTCAAGGCCTGCAGCAGACAACTGATGATCTCATGTGTTTCTTTTGCCTTTTCAATCAATAAACCAGTTTCAGATCACCCGATGTCAACAGAAAGCAGCTTTTTTTGTTTGGTTGGTTGGCTTTGCTGGAGGCTAGACCCGCGGAGCTGGCTGTGTAACAGCCCCTTGCGCTCAGAAGGAGGCTCTCAGCCCTGTTGTGGCACCGGCATCTGCTTTGTGCTCGGGGATGTGCAGAGAAGCTTAAGTAAGTGTGGGAAAACAGCAACTGCAGATCAGGATTTGCCATAAGGCAAGACCTAACACGTAGCTCTTTCTGGTTCATCACAAACAGATGGAAAAACACATAATAGACTCCAGTTAAAAGTCCTCTGTTCTATTATCTTTCTTATGAATATACCACTGAGAAATTAGCAAAGTTGTTCAAGAACACAAGAACACTCACAGAGAAAGTAGCTACATAATTGCAGAGCCTTTTTTGTGTTAACAGTTTTCACACAGATATGGGAGACATAATAATTACAGGAATATGTGTCCAGTGTAGTTCACAACGAACATGGTAATTTTTACAGCCCACAATTTTTACGCCATGCGGTGATCTTTAGAGCACAAAGGAAGGCTCGTCACTCTCACAACCCAAGGCCTCATATGATGAGCAGGGGGAGAGCCCCCTTCTCCTTCCTTTTATTCCCCACATGACCTTAAGGGGTGGCAGGAAGAGAAACAAAAACAGCAGGAAGAGACTCTGTCTATACTTGTGGCTTCTCAGTGCAGCTCAGGTAAGGCCCCTCCAGATCCTCTCTCTTCATACCAGCTAGGATTATTCTTTGGAGCAGTTTCAGCACAGTTTCACTGGCTGAGTTTGATACAGAAACCCTTGGAGTTAAAATCTCCCAAAGCCATNGTCTATACTTGTGGCTTCTCAGTGCAGCTCAGGTAAGGCCCCTCCAGATCCTCTCTCTTCATACCAGCTAGGATTATTCTTTGGAGCAGTTTCAGCACAGTTTCACTGGCTGAGTTTGATACAGAAACCCTTGGAGTTAAAATCTCCCAAAGCCATTCCATGCTGACAGCCTTTTCTGGTGGGGGGAGAAGTTTGGGTGAGAAGGAGCAGAGTTTTCCCTACTGTAAGTCAGGTAGATTTGCTGGTTTGTTCCCTGTATGATACCCTAGCAAGAAGCTGGAATGTGACCAGTGTCACCCAAAAACACTGATTACATAGGGGTCCTAAGTCCCCTCTATGTCCTGTAGTATAGAGCTAGAATTTACAGGGAGATTCAAAATGAATTAAAATTATAGAGAGACTTTAAATTGCAGAACACAATTAGATACCTTAGCAGGGTTTATTGTCCTCTAACCTGAGACTTCTATGATGTAAACATCCACATCCCAATCAATCATCCAAACAGAATAACCCATCCATCCAAAAGGAAGCCTATTGTAACTACATCAGGGATAGGTACCCATATATGACAAATGTACCTATATCACCTGGCAGGTGACCTCCACATACTGCCACAAGGTAGGATGAGCTCTGGCAAAACTCTTCACCCATTGCCTGTGGATGTTAACCAACCTGATGGTTGTGATTAGAAGTATCTTCCCCTTCTTTGCTTGTAGAAAGGCCTGGCACGCCCTATCTCTCTGCTGATGGCAAGCAGGAGTCCTCTATGGCACTATCTGACAAGAACCTTTTCTTCAGCTGTTTAAAACTGAGTATGCGAAGCCACTATGGACTGCCTCAGACTACCTTGTATTACACTTTGCACACACCTCAAAAGCACATACTTAGACTTTGTTGGAAATTAGTATATTAATTCACTTTCTCCTAGACATGCCCTGCCTTCAGTCTGCAATACGGTACTCAGGATAGCATCCTACACACTGCTTCATACTTGATTCCCCCAGGTGTGCTCCACAAGGCCCCAGGTGTAGATGGAAGGCACATTCACTCCTAAGAAAATCCTGTGTTGCATTCTGTATCCCTAATACACATCTAAACCAGCAATCAAGTTAAAGGATTTGCCCTCATTTTGTCTTTCCTTGTTTATTTGGAGAAATCAAACATGCATCAGTGCCTCCATACGGACAGATGAAGAGCCTCAATGTCCCTCCTCTTTTATCCACCTGCAGCCAGATTAACTATTTTGTTCCCAGTGGAGTCACTGTCACTGCATATGAGTGGAAGAGGGAATTTGGCCCATTTTCACATTCTCCGAGTCCTAGTAAAAATAATTCTCATTCAGACACAGGCCAGCCTCCAGTGTCAGTCGGAGAGGAGCAGAGATGTTTGTCTGCCTGGCCTGGTGTCTAGCAAGAGCATACAGACAAAACAAAAGTTAAAGAGTGATGCCACATAGCAACTGTTCCCTTATTCCCGTACATGCTTATTGTACTGCACTGGATTAAAGCAAACCTGCCATGGGAGTGCTGCAGTTGTGGTGTAACTCTGTGCCAAGTGGTGGAAGTAACAGCAGTGCCTGAGCCATCTACTGCTGAGCTACAGAAAGGGCAGTCTTTGGCATACTTTTGCCTGAGGAAAGGTCCAGCAAGCAGATGGAGAGTTGGGCTGAGGCTCTGACGCACTGTGGCAGCAGCCTCATCATCCAGCATGGTGCCCAGCAAGAGCTTCAGAAAGTCACTCTATAACTCAGCCAAGGCTCAACAACTTATCACCACAGAAGTTAACTTCCTATGGCTCAAGAAAGTTAAAGAAGGAGGATAGTAAGATAATGCTAAGCATTTAAGAGTAGGCAAAGCCCAGAAAAAAAGCCAGGGAAGAGAAGTGAAAATAACAACTTCAAGAGTCTGACCCTACAGGCAAATGAGAAAAACTCAAAAAAAAATTAGTTAAAAACAGCCTTCATCCCAATATCCAAGGCCAGGCCATCTATGAGGTTAACAGAAGGACAGAGTTTAGCTTTCAGCCATCCACTGCCCTGGAGCACAGGCACAGCTGGCAGCATAGGCACAGCTGGCAGCATGGGCACAGCTGGCCTTCCAGCCCAGCCACATGCAGCACAGCTGGCTGGCAATAATGCCACCCAGCCAAATGGGAGTTGCATACTCTGCACTCCCTGGGCTTTGCCCATTGTCCTCCCACCAAGATAACCATTTGTTTGAGCATCAAATGTGACAAGTCCCCCACAGGGCAGTGTCCCGTGGCTGGTGTCTTCCAAAGATACCAAGAAAAAAACAACATCTTTTGTGGAAGCAGGTGATAGGCTTTTTTTTGCCATCATGAATTCTTCAGAGGAAACAAAAATCTAAGTATTAATCTCTTACAAATACCAGCACCATTTTATTACTTTGATATGTGGCAGTAATTCCAGATTCTGGCTGCTGTTGGTATTACATCTGAATATACAACCTAAGTACATTTCACTGCTGCTTGAAGAATATCCACAGACATAATCTTACATATATTAATTTTTTTTTTGAAACTTCGCATCTCTACACAGTTTATCTGGTCTTGATCTCTGGATAGTCATTCTATATTAGTATAAAACAAATTAGCTTTTAGTTATCAACACTTCAAATTACTGTTGTGGGTTTTCAAATAATTGAAAGAAAAATTGCAAGGCTATCCACAAGAAAAAGCTGCAGTGTTGTGACCCACTTCTTTATAGTTATGTAAGAGATTCATGGTATGTTCCAATTTCTGATATTTCCTCTTAAAGTTCTTTAAGATAATTACATGCAGTTACAAAGAGGGGACATCAAGAGAAATTGCTTGAAATAATACAAATTAAAACTCTAAAAGTTCAGATCAAGAAAAAAAAATGCCAGCTGATCCTACACCTGCTGAATTTCCTTAAACCCTTGTCTCCCAGGAGACTGATAGAATCTAATGAAAATAAATTACATGTTGCTCTGATTAAGCTGCAGTTATTAACTGAAATATCATTTATTAGAAAATAATCTAGCTTCTACTAAGCAGCTATACTTGTTTCAGCAGGTGATAAATGAATTTGATTCTAAAATATAATGTTCTTTCTAAGGTGTTCCACATTGAACATGCTTATTTCTAAATACAGACTAATATTTGTATTTGCCTGCATGCTCTTTTTTTTGCCTTAATAGAAGGTCACCAAGGGATCTAAAGAATCACCCTTCCTATTTGTCCTTTTACTTCTGCCTGTGTGGCAAATAAATGAAGAAAGACCCTGAACTTGGCTGCCAAGTTTTCTAACATGCAAGGTGGAACAGAGACACGTTGGTACAGAGGTATGCATGAGAAAATTCTGCTTTATAGAGGTTCAAGATACTCTTATTTGACTTTCATTTTCATTTTCCTTCTAAATGTGCTATTGAAATTCATTTGTAAGCACAAGACAAGCTTTTCAGTAAGTATAGAAAGGAAAGTATAACTGCAACAGGGAATAATGCTCAACTCACCACCCTTCCCATAAAGTCAAGCACGTGCTTCTTTGAACAATTTGCAAATTAGCAGAAAACCACCAGTGATAGCAAACTACACAAACACGGAGCCACACACAGGCCTGTGTAGAGCTACATTTCACAGTAAAATGTGTTCCAAATCTCTTACGCAGCAAAAATGTAAATTTGCATTATCCAGTCACTGAATTTCCAAGCACAAAGAACTCTGTGCTATCAGCAACACCACTCGCAAGTTTTCTTTGTGCTACTGGAAAGAGGGAATGTTTAATATGAGCATCAGACCCTTCTGCTTTTAGTAACATACTGTGACCACTTAAACCACACTAGGAATTAGCTAAATCTCTTTTTAAAACAAGTGAACCAGAAATATCATCTGTGAATTTAAAGAGTTTGTGTTCTTATCCAAGCATCAGACATTTCATTTTTTCATTTTGTTTTGTTAGAAAATATCACCTTCTCTGGAATGTCCTCTGCGTAAGGAGCCTCTCATAGAGGTGATAACTCAAAGAGGTTATCATTCATAACCTCTTTCTAACAACAGTCTACAATTCTACAATGGTCATTAAAAATCGTTCTTCTTCTTGGTTTCAATGTGCTTTTCAGCCCCTCTTAGGTTAATAAACCCACATTTTGAGGAAATGTTTTCTCACATTTTGTCACAATTATTCTGCTAGCATAATATTCCAGCAGTGAGGTAAAATGCAATCTTTTACATTGGTTTTTGGTGTTGTTACATTTAGATGTACCATCCTGGACCTACATCTTGACAACTGGTCATATGAAGAAGACAATTAGTTTGGAATCATGGTCTTAAACTTGCAGGTCCCTGGCACAGCTGTGAAACACATTCATCTTTGCCTATCAATAGCAATTCCCCTTACTGTAAGGAGAGCAATCCAAAGATATGTTTTAGCATATGCAGCAGCACAGCATTCAGGGTAGCTATAGTCAGTCCCCAAGTTTTCTTTAAGTTAGTCCCCAACCTCTGCCAATATTCCAACAATAGTCAGTATATGTGAGTCTATTGCACAATTTTTGCTACTTTTAGAGGAATTAATATTAAATGTAAGTCTGTTGCACTAAAAAATAATGTTCTTTTTTGTAAAGCAACCAACTTTTTGCAGAATCACAGAATAGGTTGAGCTGGAAGGGACACTCAAGGATCACTGAGTCCAACTCACAGCCCTTCACAGAACCATCCCCAAAAGTCACACCTATGTGCCCAAGAGCATTGTCCAAACACTTCTTGGACTCTGTCAGACTGGTGCTGTGACCATTTCCCTGGGGAGGTTTTTCCAGTGCTCAACTACCCTCTGGGAAAAGAACATTTTCCTCATGTCCAACCTAAACCTCCCCTGACACAGCTTCAGGCCATTCCCTCAGGTCCTGTCCCTGGTCACCAGAGATAAGAGATCACTGCCTGCCCCTCTTCTTCCTCTCACAAGGAATTTGTAGACTGCAATGAGGTCTCCCCTCAGTCTTCTCTTCTGCAGGCTGAGCAGACCAAGTGACCTCAGACACTCCTCCTACAGCTTGCCTTCAAGGCTTTCCTTCCCATCCTCATGGCCCTACCTATTAGATGCTCTCTGATATCTTTATATCTTTCTTATATTGCAGTGGCCAAAGCTGCACACAATATTCAAGATAAAGCTGCACCAATGCAGATCACATACAGGTCATAACAATTGAAACTGATGTAATATAAAGATAATCAGGCACCTATTCTGAGATATGACTTGGTATGGTCCCTCAACATATCATAGCAAAAAATAAATAATAAAGAAGCTATTGATTGAGTTCTAACAGATGCAGATCTGAATGTAATATGGACTTCTACATCTTGGGTTTCCTTTTCAGTTACATAATAGAGAAATTAGTTTAACACAGACATATAATTATTTTATTCTCACAGCAGTTTACCCGAGAGGTGGATGAAATTCTTGGTTAGTTCTTTTCACTATTAGTTCATTTATTTTATTTTTATTTTCCTGAAGCATCAGCAATATTGGAGGGGATGGGTGGAAAGCAGAGAAAGAGCAAAAAATATACATTTGCAAAAAGAACTACTCAGATATGTGTAAATTCACAATACCAAATGAACCTGATGAATATGTAACTTCTGCCCTCACCAAAAGTTTTTATATACAAATACAGCTTCATTGTAGAGTCCAATATGTTTCAAATTGAGAAAACAGTGAGTCTTTCAACAATCTTTTTTTTTTTTTTAATCTCAAAAGTCCAGTGTCATAAACAGTTTTTGTAATGCTTCCTACAATGTTATGTTGACCTCTTATCAATACAGAATAACTGAACATGAGTCTCTGCAAATAGAAATCATTGATGAAGGAATTTCTATGAAACGGTAAAGAGCAAAATGCTTATTTTCTCTTTCAATAGCTAGCCTTGTCTCTCCAGCGCTCCAGGATTCCTCTTGCTGGTTTTAGTATAATCATGTAATTTTGCAGTATTTCTACCTTTTAAGCAAAACTAATTTTTGAGTGCTCCTCTATCTTGCTTTTGGTATATGATTCTGAGAGGATAACAATATTTTGAGTCCAGAACGTGTTACACCTCACTAATCACTTAGCAGAGCATACATTATTATGGGTGGCATCTTCATGTGCTACAGAGAGGAGTGTAATAAAATACCCTGAATACAATCAACTTTTTATATATATCTTATCGTTAGCCTTTACCACAACCTTTGTCTTAAAAAAAATACTTAGTTTCTCGAAAGCCTATTTAGGATTTATTTTAACCTTGCTCCACATCAAAGTACAAGGATGAAGCTTTGTTCTTGCTGTCAAGACAACCACTGCCTCTTCAGCAGAAGGGAAAGAAAAATCAAAGACTTGTAGAATGCCAGTTGAATTTGAACCTGAAGGCCACTGTCTCTGAGCACACCTGGTACTCCTTGTAAGAGCAGGATACTCAAGAAAATTGAGGCTTCAAATGAGCTTCCATATAATAAGCTATAATTTCTTTTCAGAGAGTGGGCAAAAAATGTTAAAGGAAAATTTGACATGACGGTCCCTTTGCTGAAGCACAAGGAGGGGTTCAAGATGATCCTCAGAATGCTGCAAGACAAAAACCTCGTTATACATAATAACTGCTCACCAGTACCCCAGATGGATAACAAGCTTCCTCTGCCAATTTTGTTCTACCATTATATGAAGAGGTGATTAAATTATTTGACAATTTTTTTCTGTGCAATATGGAGTTATTTACCTAAGGTAGAAGAGAGCAAGGTTTGGTTAAAACAGGGGGCTAACCAGCATGGCAACTTTAAAATGACAACACTTGTTCAAAATTTGCCTACAATGTGCAGAAAATATTCAAGGTAACTAGTGGTCTGGTGTGTATTTGAAAACTATCAAGTATAGTTGTGACATCATAGGGCATGCCAGCCTTCAGGCATCACCTTGTGTGTATTGCCTGCTTCTCCTTTGCAGATTGGGGAACTTTGCCATATTTGATGTCTCCCAAGCCTCCCTGTGTCTCCAGAGTAGCCTGGCGTGGCAGCAGCTGCCGGGGTCTGCTCAGAGCAGGCGAGGCTGCTTGGGCGATTCACAGCAGCCTCTCAGCATGACACTTTTCTGCCCCTATCCGGGTGTCTGGAACAGGAGTAGCCGTGCCACAGGCCACACTAAAAATACAGTGCAGATGGTTGCAACAGAGCAGCTGGCCATGTACCCTGGTCCTGTTTGGTTTACTGGTGCAGACATAGCCAATCTTTTCCACTTTATCATTTCAAAAGACATTTCTCCAGTACTCAGGATGTTGTTATTCCCTTGTTGCCCATTTGCAATTTTTCTCTGGAGGGGCAGAAGGTCTAAGCCAATTACCTGAGTTTCTTTGCTGCTGGAAACATTTGCAATCTCAAATCCCACAACAGGAAAATCATGACTGAGAGCAAAAGACATATGTCGAGTGACACTAGCTGAATTTTCTGTGCTGAAATGTTCTTACTTGAAGTGAATATGACTGAGATTTATTCAGAGTTCAGATACTGCTGAAGTGAAAAGAAGGTCATGAGAGAAGGTCACTTGATAAACAGCCCCACTCCTGGTGAATTCAACAGGAGGTGCCACATAAAGGGATGGTTTCTACACAGTACCAACCTACAGTGCTGTAAGAAATGAACTACCTGAATGCCAGCACCTGAAATGGCATCAAGGCGGGTAAAAGCAAAGGTCAGACTGATGTAGCAGTGCTCTGACAGTGTCCAGCAATAAGCTTTGTAACCCCCTGGTACAGCTATACTCCAAATTAGAAGATAAGAGGTGTGGAAGTCCTCACCTGACAACTGAGTGAGGCATTGCTCTTTCCACCTGCAAGTGAATATATGACCCTGACTGTGGCCAGAGCTGTCTCCTCTAAGCTCAGCAGATCAAATGTACACTTCTCCTTCCCCCTACACAACGCATGCCCAAGCATCCCCAGTGACCTTTCCAAAACTCACCTTAGCCAGCAGGCAACCACCATCTCACCACGCTGCATAAAGGGAATCATAAGTTTTCCAACTCATTTGCATGATCTCTTGGCCAGCTGAAAAAAAACTGCTATCCAAAGCAGGTGCTGGCAATAATTGATTCTTTCTAAACCCCATGGGTTGAGTGTGAAAATGGTACTACATATGCTAATTTCTCACAATAATATGTGCATGAACTATTCTCTTATTTTGCCACATGAGTGCTTTGTTTTGAAAATCCCACGCTGTGTGGTTTCACACAGGCTCTGCTGTGCTCTTCTCCTTACTATGATTCAGGGCTAATCTTTTACAAGTGGCAAATAACTATTTACTCCTCATGAGACTGTCATAGAGAGGCTATCAATTTCCTGTCCTCTTGATAACATCCCCATCCTTCTCCAGGGGTAACAACTCCCACTGCCTGTCTACTTGCCTAACTGGTTAAAAGAACTATGGTAAGCTCAAGCAAATTGTTCTCTAGCAGACTGCTTGCTCTGTTTCTAGAATTACATGCACACCAAAAACTGTCATTCCAGCTTTTTCATTCCTTCCAACTGTATAAATTGCAGTACTAACTTACCCTATAACTCTTGGTTTTATCATATCTACCACGTCCAGAATCCATCAAAATATACACTTTTTTTTCCCAGACTTGTGTTTTGAAAGAATTACATAGGTCTTTCTTGAAAATCAGGACTAAAATGTCAAAGATGCAGTGGCTGTTTCATAAAAGTGTTTGCTTGGTAACTAATCGTTGCTCAGATCTCTGTATTAATTAATTCTGGTCTGTTAGGATTAAATTCTGTAAAAGTATTTGGCTCATTGTGTGGGAGCATTTTATGAGCAATACAGTCCTGGATTCTTGGGATTCCCTTGCGAAATACATCTACCACAGTAGTTACGGAAATGATGTGCACGTATACTTCTTGTTTTGGATCATGGGGTTCTGCTGTGGACAGATTCATTCAGTATTTGTTGATTTGCAAGAAGTTTGTTCTTGATTGCAAGTTAGGTAAGGTTAGGAGATAAGCTAAAAATGACAGAGGAGGAGTTGGGGAAATATATTTCAGGGTTTAGTCTTCTCATAGTACAGGCCTATTATTGTATAAAAGACTTTCTATAGAAATCCTGCCTATGATGGTACATGATTACTAGGAATATATGACTTAGGGGACGGTTTCTTTTTGTCTTATAAGCAGTTATAAACCAAACTTATTCATCCAGAGATACTGCAAATAACGAAATTTTCAGCATGTTTTGGAAAACCTTTGATTCTGTGGAAGCAGGTTTATGGTATCTTTTCTGTTTCTGTATGTTCTCATTTTCTGATGAATAATGATGTCTATAAAGGTTATGTAAATATAAGAGTACTCCAGACATAGACTAATGAAATGATGGCTAACTGATGCTAGAAAACTGTGAAGTCAATATTTTTAGGTGATGCAATCTAGGTTCTCTTCCGAGTTATGCATGACTCATCCAGAATGCTACACCTCAAGGGTGTAGCATCTTCAAGGGATATTGAGCTGGAGGTGCTCTCAGTGCAGTCAGAAAAGTTCAGAAAAATAAGCAGTTGCTTTTGCAATCACCAGTTGGAACTGGCCCTCAACACTCAACAACTTGCAAAAATGACTGTACAGCTGAGCTTATTGTGCTTGTTGCCAACTTCTTACTTTAAATATTATTTCAGTTCTTTTTTCACATTCAACTTTTTAACAAGATGATTCAGAGTCCCACACTCCCCACAATAATGTGATCAAACTTTTCCAAGTAAGAGTACAGCAGTTCAATACAGCTTTTAGAATATGGGTCACGATTCTTTTTCTGATCAGTGAAAGACACATTAATAAGATCTTGGCATTCAGAGAAACAATCTTTTCTCTTTCTTTCATTTTCTTTTAGTTTTTGCTGTTCATTGGAACTTTCCCCCCCC
>VYZR01082701.1:0-16153 GCA_013400675.1 Oxylabes madagascariensis
CCCTGAATGGACACACAGGGAATGGCACAGCTCCTGCCCAGCGCTGTTGGACAGAACACCAATTCATTAGAACCAGCTGGAATTTGTTTCCACCAGAGCTTCAGCAATTTCTCTTTTGCGGCAGCCAGAGTTGTTGGAATTTACTCGTCTGCACCAGAAAAACTCCCTGCTGGGCCATGGGAGCTGTGGGGCGCAGAGGTGCAGGGAAATTTGGAGGAGGTGCATGGAGGGTGAAGATCTGCTGCTTTTGCAGAGGTGGTGTGTCCTACATTCCCTCTCCAGGTCCATGAGAGCTCAGTACAGACCCAGGAGGCTCCATCCACATTTCCCCCTATTTTTAGCTGTGAAATCTGCAATTCCTTTCTTCCTTTCCGCTGTAGTATTCAGTAAAGACTGATTAACAAATGATAGACACCCACTGTTGCCAACAGGAGCAATAAAACCCTGTAATTTTCCGCGAGACAGGTCACCAAGACTTTGCTCTAATCCTGCAGAGTTTCAGCAACACCTCCACTCCTACAAAGTCCTGAGGTTTATTGAGGCTGTGTCACTGAGCACAGAGATGGAGAGACAGGCCAGGGTCGGGGTAATTTGTGCACCTCAACTTCTGCTCCCTCCGCTCACATGGGCCAAGCTCTCTGTGTGCTGTGAGGAGCAAATTGTATTTTCCACTCACATGCTTTGTGCCTTATAATTTACACTGATTACACGCTTGTATTGGCCAAACGTAGATATATTGATTTTATTAGCTCAAAAAAAAAAAAAAAGAAAAGAAAATCAAAGGGAAGACGGAGAAATATATTTAATCATTTCAGAATAATTCGAGGGTGGTTATTTCAGAAGCAAATCTAAGCAGGGTTTGTCCTGGCAGGGAGATTTCTGGAAACATCCAGGCACAGGGATGCTCTGCCACAGAGGGGACCCCGTGCCTGGAGTTCCAAGGTCCTGCAAGCTCGAGTTCCACCCCTGCAAGGACTCAGGTGTGGCTTAATTTTGAGGTGGGGTTTCCACTACTGTAGAAAGGTGAGTCCAAACAGATCATGTTTACTAAATACACTGTTTGGAATAACCCAGATTGAGCTGTTTCTGGGCAAAAGGTGAGCTAGGCAGAACTAAGAGGAAAAGAATGAAGTCAGCAGGTGTGTGGTTTTGCTCATGTGTGCTAGAAAACAAGCTGGGTTCAGGTAAACAGGAGAGCAGAACTCCAAAGCTGCTGCTAAGAGAGAGGGCACCAGTCTGAGTGCTCTGTGTGGACTGGTATCGTTGTTTTGCACCAAAAATGACACAGACTCCAAGAGCAGAAGGCTAGAAAAATGACTCTTTTATTTTGGGATGTGTCTCCCTTTTGTACCATTTTACACAGAGCAATTTGATTGGTGAAACAAAGGCAAACCTCTTCAATCACATTGGCCAAACCAGAGGGACATCAAGAAGCCTCTCCTGTGAGAAAGAATGGATAAACACAGGTACAGTTACAAAAACATTTTTCTCGTTTACAGAAAATCGCCTGGGAAAAGAATTTCAGAAACCAAAACATCTCAGGCAGGAAATCAGGGCTACAGACTGGAATGTAATACTTCTGCAACCCAGTGTTTGGAATATCTTTGTTATCCATCCTTGGAATCACTGCTGTGCCTGATAGTGCCTGCACATTGTAGCGTGGAACCTGTTTGCAGTCCGTGGATTTAAGCTTCAAATACTGCACGTACTTGTTATTTGGGTAGGCAGATGTAGGGGGATAGTCATTCAGTCTGGATTTGAACATCAGACTGTGGGTCACACAGGTGCTGGAGTATCACTGTTGTACACCAAAAAGCGACACAGACTCAGAGATCAGAAGGCTAGAAAAATGACTCCTTTATTTTGGGATGTGTCTCCCTTTTATACCATTTTACACAGAGCAATTGGATTGGTGAAACAAAGGCAAACCTCTTCAATCACATTGGTCAAAACAGAGGGACATCAAGGAAAATCCCTCCTGTGAGAAAGAATGGATAACATAGTTAAAAAAACATTTCTCTTGTTTACAGAAAATCGCCTGGGAAAAGANAATATATAATATATAATATATAATATATAATATATTATATATAATATATAATATAGATAATATATAATGATATAAAATATATTATGTAAATTATTATTAATATAGAATATAGATAATTATTAATATAGAATATATAAAAATAGTTCCATTGCTGGGTACTGGCGCAGCTCTGTGCAGAGGAGATTCCCAATCTCAGGAAATACCACAGAACCATAGAGCAGGATCAGAGAATGGTTTGGACTGGAAGAATCCATCCAATCATCCACCTCCCACCATCCCAGGCTGCTCCAAGCCCCATCCCCCTGGCCTTGGACATTTCAGGGGCTGGGACAGCCACAGCCACACCCCAGAACCCTCACACAGCTGTTTACAGCAGCTCAATACATTTCTTTCAAATGTAGATTATGGTCAAAGGTTGCTAAAATTGAGGCTAAAAGTGAGCTTTCTAAGCTCCTGTTCAAACCCACAGGATTTGGAGTTTCTGTGCACGTTTCCCAGTGATTTCCATAAGGCCTGGTCCTCCCACCTGTTTAAAATAAGCTTTAAGACTATTCACCTTGCAGCATTCTATGTTTAGACACTTACTCTTAAGATTTTCATTTCATTTTTAATGTATTCCCTCTTTCTGGAAATCAAAAGAAAGCTTGCTAGGAAAATAATTTAAATTTCCATTTCCCCCCTACACACACACGCATTTTTCCACGTTGGTTACTCACAGGTATCTCTTATTCTTCTGCGAGTTCTCTGAGTCATGGATCCTTCCCAACAGCCACTGCCGTGCTCAGCTTTCCCACCCAGAGCAGAACAAAGGAATTTTTCCATCACATTATATTTTCAAATAAATTTTCAAACCCTAATTTATCTTTTGATTAGATGAACAATTAGGACAAGAAGCAGAAGTCTCGTGGCAGCGAATTCCTGCAAATAGTCACTCATTCTAGTTCAGTTCTTTGGTACATGATAAATAATTGTGTTGATTTTTAAGTATCCTCAAGAAGTTTGATCTCATTTTAATTGGTGGAAAAATCGGTCAATAATTGTTATTACATGATCAGTTTGCCTCAAAGTTTGTCTTCTGTATTGATTTTAGTATATCTATATGGCTTAAACCAGTTTTCTGAAAGGGGAAAATAACATTATAACTCATTTTGGGGATTATAAAAGGAGTAATTTTCTTGAAACTGGTCCTTAATACAGCTAATATCTCTTGGCTTCACCTCAAGATGTGTAACAAGCCCATCAGTAACTGTGGCTAATGAAAAATTAATTAAATTTTTTATAATCTAATACCAGCTGACAAATCATTATAAATCATGCCCTTGGTTATTGGTGTCACTAAGGCCAATAAATGAGTTTGAAAGTTCACATATATGTATAAAACTGTAAACAAATATACAGTGAATTGTGCTGGTTGTCAATAGTTACTGTTATCAGTGCCTTTTAAAATTTCTTCTTAAGATTCCCGGAATTCTCCCTAAGGTATGACCCTGCATGTAATTTTTGGAAGATTTTAATAAGATTTAACATTGCAGAGACTCCTGGCATCTGCACCAGGATAAGCCACACCAGCCTGGAAGGGAATTAACAAAACTGGGGAGATTTAGAAGGAAAAGGGTAGAATTATTACAAAGTCTGGCAGGACATCATTTAAAAAAACCCGACCTATTGCACTGGATTTGAAACTCTTACAATAACAACAGGGAAGTACTTTTTTCTTTCTGTTTGGAATTTGCCTGAGTGGCTCAATGAAGGAACAACAGCAAGGTCAATAATTGTGTCTGCAAACCAGTTTAAAAGGGGCCCCGTGCCTCAGATGTGCAGGATTAATGGGGAAAAACGCTGAGCATTCCAGGAGCCTTTCACAGGACAGGTCAGAATCCATTGGGGAAATCCAGTGGATGTTTCCAGGATTAGCTCACAACCCCCCAAAAGCTGCCCATCCATGACTCCCATCGGCTGCAGCTCCTGAGGGGAAGCAGTGCCAAGGTTGACGCAACCCAAACCCTTCTCACCTGAATATTCCCGTGTGGAATTGGGGCAGCCCAGGTGAGGAGCTGGGTGAGGAGCTGTGGAAGGGAAAGAATTGCTCCCACACGCTGAGTCGTGCTGGAAAAGAAAGAAGTTTATTTACATCTTTCACATTTTATAGACTTCTAAAGGTGACAGCGGATTGGAGGGTGGAGTTGCCACCTCTCTGACACACTGGCCAGGCCAACGGTCAGTCAACTCTCTCCTCCTCCATGAAAATATGAAAACAAACCATTTGTTGATACTTGAAGTGTGGGAAAGATCTTAATATATATACAAAACATTTTTTCTCAGAAAGGCTGCGCGGGCGACAAGGATCAGCACTGTGGATTCTCCAGGAGCAGGGGGGAGGTGTGCAGGGGGAGTGGGGTGACATCGAGAGGTTTGGGTGTCTTTATTGAAGAGTAGAAGCTGGGTAGCTGTAAAAACAAGTCTTTTACTGTATGGCTAAATCAGTCTCATGAAGATAAAGTTATTAGAGTCTGTAGTAGTACGCAGAAGCTTTCTAACATAAAGTCTTAAGCAGGAGTGGTGGCACCTTGTTAGCAGCAAAGGCAGCAGCAACAACAGCAAAAAAAAAAAGAAAAAGATGAGAGACTCCATATATTTCAGAAGGCATAGTGAATTTTTATTGTCTAATTCTTACTACTTTTTATAAGCTGTTCCAATACAGACTTGACATCATTGGTGAACAGGAACGACACCTCTCTAATCCCATTGGTTAAACGAGAGAAGCAGAACTAGAAAGGCAAAAACACCACCTGGAGAAAGATTGTTTTGGGAAAAAATAGTTGTTTGCCAAGATTGTTTTGAGAAGGAGCTCTCTTGAGAAATTTTCCCTTGGGAAAAGATTAGCAGCTGCTAGCAGGCTAAAAATCTTTCAGACTCAGAAATATCAGGCCCACAGCGTCCTAACATTCTTAGGGCATTTTATTTTATTTTTAGCTAACTAGGCTTAAACACGAGCTCTCTACAAAAGTGTCGGACTTATCTTAAGCCAAAATTGATGTGCGTTAATATTCGTAAATTCTTACACAAATTCTATGTATATAGTTCTGTCTGTTCTATCCAGGAATTTTCAGCAAGGCTACATTATTTTTGTGATGACTAGAATTTAACTAACTTTACAAAAGGCAATATTACTGAACTATAAACTAGGTATTACGTCTTTGTCATGGGTTAACACAGCTTGATTTTTAGTTAAAGAGAAATATGGAATACTGGGTTAGGGTTAGGGTTCGAACTTAAAACCAGCACATTCTTTTTCTTACTTACTGATACAGGTTCTTATTTTTAGGGCACTTAAAAATCCTCTCTTTATTTAAAACTAAGTTTGCATTTCTATGTCATGTCTGGGTGGATTGATGTATCTGAATTTCTTGGAGGGTTTTAACTCAGTCCTCACACCTTTGGACACTCCTGGGTGGGGCCCAGGGGGGTTTGGGGATTTGCACCCCAGCGGTGGGGCAGGACAGGGGCAGGTCAGGACCTCCTGCCCCATCCATCAGCTCCCTCCGCCTCCCTCTGCAGGGCTGCACCAGGATGAGAGGAGAGGCTTTCCTTTGAAGTAACTGCTGCTCTCTGCGTGCTGTGCTCCCTGTCCTTTGTTCAGCTGCTCGTTCAGCGCTGCCCAACCCACTCCTGCTCCTCCTCGGGGCCGCAGGACCCGACCTCTGTCTCTTCATCCTTTGTTCTCCTTCCCTTCCCCTCCCGTAAGCAGCTCTGCCTGTCCCCTCCGTGTCCAGCTCCAGTTCCACTCCTGGCTCACCTTGTGAGCATCCCCTGCAGATCTGGAAATATATTTATATATATAAATACCCCAGAGCGAGGCAGAGCTCAGCAGCACATCCACATCCCGTGGAATTGCCCTCCTCGTGTCCCCTCTGTCCTGCTTTTGGGGTGCAGGGGACAAAAGCCCTTCCCGGTGAACTTTTTGCAGCCCCCAAAGTTGTTGGTGTGCTCCAATAATTACTGCAGCCCAACACAAAGATATTTTCTGCCTCTCCCTCTCGCCTGCAAAAGCCCAAATTGATTTATTTTCAAACTCAGGCTTGGGTTTGCCAAGTGCAGGAATATGTAATGCAGCAATTATGGGCATTCCCCAAAAGCTGCTTTTATGTATTTATGAAGAAAGCTCCCGTGGGTAACACTTCATCTCAAATATTTGACTTGGAAATGCTTTTATTTTTCCAAGTTCTTTTCAGATTTCTCTTCTGAAAGCTGATGTGATATTTTTCATCTCGTGTAACGTTTCTTTGAAAGGCCACATTCTGTAGCCATGGTTTTGCCATGCAGGACTTTTAGGCAGCAAACAAACTTCTGTGGTGCCATGAAAAGTTATTTTACAAAAGAGATCACAGCACCACTTTTTTTTTTTTTTGTTCCTCCAAAAACCCACATTTAAACCGATTTTTTTTTTTTTTTGGATCATCTGTAATTCAGACTTCCCAAAAATGTAATTAATTCCCATCACAAAGTTTCAGTTCTGGTGCAGAATATGGTACCAGGCATATAATCCAGAAATTGCTTCCAGCATGTGAAATGTGCAACTATAAAAAGGAAATATTTAACTCCCACTATGCTCTTGGGATCACGATGTCAGTAAGAGACCTCAAAAAATTTAATTGTTTTATCAAGTAGAAGCACCTGAGGAGGGTCCATGGCCAAGGTGCTCTGCCAGGGCTTCCCAGGTTGGCTTTAGGAGGAAGCTGGGGATGATATTTATAAGGAATGAAGGCTGGGATCTGCTTTAAAATCAAAATATTGATCATGAAATTAATAATCATCCCGTTATGACAACAATAAATGACAGTGATGGAAATGTCAGTGGAAAAGAGGAGTGTCCTGCACGTGAGAGCTTCACCAAGGGCTGCTCAGGGGCTCTCACCTGCAAGAATTGACCTCAGGGGTAAATTTACCTCCAGAATTGACCGCAGGGTACAGAAGAAGGGCTGTCCCCGTGCTCCCTGTGCCACAGGAGCTGTCATTGCTGCCTGGCTGTGGCTCTGAGAAGGAAAAAAAAAAAGATTTCTTTGCGACCCCCTGCTACCTTTAATATTCCTTCAAGTGCTTGGGACAATCCTGAGGACACCCCTGATATGAAATGAATGTAAAAATGGAATTTCTCTCCCTTCAGAGCCTTTCCACGGAGCTGGTGCTGGCTGGGGCTGTAATTCATGAGCATTTCCAGCAGGAGCCANCGGTGTGACACTGGCAGTAGTGTGGCTGCCTGGCTGTGGCTCTGAGAAGGAAAAAAAAAGATTTCTTTGCGACCCCCTGCTACCTTTAATATTCCTTCAAGTGCTTGGGACAATCCTGAGGACACCCCTGATATGAAATGAATGTAAAAATGGAATTTCTCTCCCTTCAGAGCCTTTCCACGGAGCTGGTGCTGGCTGGGGCTGTAATTCATGAGCATTTCCAGCAGGAGCCAGATGTAGGAACTCTCATTTTCCATGGCAGATTTCTCCTGGAGCCAGCATTGCCAAGCCACGATTAGCTCAGATTTTACACCATGGGAAGTTTCAGATGGAGAAAAAGCCGGAGCAGGGATGCTGCAGAGCTGGAATGCTCTGTCCTCAGTGAAGGGCCTTCACTCCCAGGGATCCTGTGAAAGGCACCAGCTCTCTGATGAAGCTCAATAATTTGGATTTTAATACCTAACAGCAGCCACTGCCTGGACGTTTGATCACAGTGTGATCGTTTCCTGTCAGCCCCTTGCTCTGCAGGATTGCATTCCTCTGAAACAGAGATATTTGTATTTACTGAAACGATGCACCTTTGTATTTATCTCTGCATTTATCCATTTTATTCTCTTTCCAAGGCAGGATTTCCTTTGACTAACACCATGGGAAATTCAGGATGAGCCAGAGCCAGAGCCAGTTAAAAGCAGAGCTGAGAATTCATCTGCTTCAGTTCCAGTGCTCTTTTATGGAAATCAGGGCTCTAAGCAGGAACCTTTGGTTGTCACTTTGTGAGCGTTGGTGTGGCAGGATAAATTGAGTCATTAATTGCAAACCCACCAGTGGGATCTTGGAATATGGATATGATGTGTGGGAATGCATGGGAAGTTGAAGGGATGGGGATGTGCAGAGGCTGCCACAGTGAAAAGAATACAAATTATGAAAGGTGTGAACAGAGGAATTCAAAAGCAAAAGACGATTTTAAAGAAAAGACAACTATCGTCTGCAGAAAAAAAGGGGGAATAACAGTCAGAATTAAATACTGGATATTCCACATTATTCCAAACACTAGTTACAGAAAGCTGCTGTAAAATAAATTAAATTTCATTTCATTCTATAAAATGTGTGGATTTTATGGGCTTCCTATCCCTAACTCCTGGCATTTAACACAAATCCCAACAGGTGGAGTGGCAGGAAAAGAACCACTGGGAAGGGATGATCCAGAGGGGCTTCAGATGCTGTTGAAGGGGGCCTGCCCCTTGGAAGCTCAGATCCTCAAATTCTCCTTATTAATTTGGCTTTATTTAGCACTTGCAAATGGATTGTGATGAAGCAATACAAATGGAAGGAACTGATGAAAATTTGTGGCAGAAATACTGAAAATATTGCCTTTTCCAGCAGAACAGAAGGGGAGAAATCACTGTTGGATCTTGTGCAGCTCTGGCAGCAACTTTGATGGTGATGTAACCTTAAAAAAGCACTGACTCGGGCTGTCAAATAACCTGAGCAGCAATGTAGATATATAAAAATATATCTGAAGTGTTACATAAAAGAGGAACTTTAATATATTACAAAAACTGGTAACATGATGGCAAGAAATCTGTTAATTAGCATGTCTGCCATACATCTTTTTGAACAGTCACCTTAAGAAGAACTGAGGACAGCGTTAGCGACGATGTGATACAAAATAATTAGCTTGTTTTCAGGGCTTAAATAGTCATTACTTTCCTGTGAAGTCCCTAATTAAGCTAATCCTAGTTTATAATACATTAGCAACAACTATTTATGTAGAAGCTACTTCTTAGGGGCTAAAAATAACCTTCAAGTTTTGAAACGCTCAAAATGATCTGCAAAATTGTAGAGCTCGGGACAGGAACAATACAGACTGGGGAAAAAAAATTATGTAAGAGCTTGATTTATTCCTCGCTGCCCACATGAAATTCGCTCACCTGAAGGCTGCAGATACAACTGTTTAAAGGCTTTCATGAAACAATTTTCTCCTTTCTACTCTCAAAGCCCATGACAGGCTGTTACCACGATTTTCTCAGGAGGTCCTGTTGCAGCACTGCCCAATTATTTCCTAAAAAGTGTAAAGATTTTTTCTCCCTGACTCACGGTGTAGGAGATGAAGGAGTGATTTTCAGTTTGATGTTCCACTTCGGTCAAAGGAAAAGAGCTGGTAACATGAAGTTGACACAAAATAAAGCACAAAAGTCTGTGCTGTTGGACAAAATGGGCTTTGACCTTCGTCCACACACACAACGAAAAGGAACTCTAAAAAGGTAGAAAAAGATACAAAAAGAGGAAGATCCATATCTTGCAGTTGCCATTTTTTTCCCATGGACAGAATTATTGCTTTCCTTGACTTTTTTGCCTTGCTTGATCACCTACCTGTGGTCAGTTGGAGGCAATGTTTAGGTGGAAAGCCCTCAAGTCACGCAGGAATGAGCTCTGAGGTGGGAAAATCCAGACTGATGTGGAAGAAAAAGGACTCCCCTCCCAGCCCAAAGGAATAATTTACTGGAAAAAATTAAAACAGCCAACGAATCCTACAAAAGATCAAAATGAAGCAGGAAACCTGGATCTCCCCGTGGCTTTATTGTTGTTGTACACCAAACAATGACACAGATTCTGAGATCTTTCAGAAGGCTGGAAAAAATGACTCTTTATTTTTGAGATGTGTCTCTTTTTTATAATACTTTACACAGACCAATTTGATTGGTGAAACAAAGGCAAACCTCTTCAATCACATTGGTTAAAACAGATGTTCATCAAGAAACCTCTCCTGTGAGAAAGAATGGGTAAACACAGGTACAGTTACAAAAACATTTCTCTTGTTTACAGAAAATCGCCTGGGAAAAGAATTCCCAAAAACCAAAACATCTCAGGCTTGAAAATCAGGGCTACAGTGGCTTGGATTTACATGGAAGGAATTTCAGTTTCCATTTAAAGACAGAGCTGAGCTTCTCACTTCAATAATTTGAAGAAGCTTTTCTATCAGCTTAGGCTCAAAACCTGAGCGAGGTAACCTCAGTGAGAAGGAAAGTGCCTGAGATCCACCTGAAATGCCCCAAGCCAAAGACCACGGGGTTCCCTCCACCTGGCATCCCACTGAAATGTGTGCTGGCTGCATCCCATCATGGAATAATCTCTTTGTTCCTCCTGTTCTCCCCTGTACAGGATCAATAATTCATCCCTTTTTCTTACACGGGCAGTTTAATATGTTGTAAGAGGCAAAATGTACACAGTGTGTGTACAGGAGGGAGATTTCCTGCAAGAGATATTTACAGAGCTGGAAAGCCCAGGAACAGGAAAAGGCAGAGTGCAGGGCTGTGTCTCCCTCAGGTGTGACAAACAACTCCTTTTCATGCCCACTTTTAATTTTTTTCTGCACAAGGTGTGCAAAAAACCACTCCATAAACGATTTGCTGAGGCAAATATCAGCGAGTCCCTGATTTTAACCCATACAAAACAGAGAACAAACTCACCCCAATGCAACAAAGTCCTGCAGAAATCTGATCTTGTGTTCAGAGCAGAAGCAACATGTACACAAATTACCTCCTTTTTTGTGTTCTTTGCCTCTGAATTGAGAGTCAAACCTCCTGATTTTGTCCCCAAGCGAGGTTTTGGTAGCACTGCCCAAGCCAGTGTGTCCAAGGCTCCATTCTCACCCTGCTGAAGGCTAGGACAGGCCTTTTAAATTCAGCAATCCTTAATGCACACATGTACAGGCTCAGGCTGACTTTTTTATGAGCGCATCCCAGTTGGAGAAGATTAAGTGGAATTAAACATGGATGCCTTTTTAACAGAACCCTCTCCCAGAAGAGATCCCTTTTTTCAGCGCTCACTTCCAAAGACTCCTTTAGCAGCGTTAGATTTGACTGCAGATGACAAGCTGTACACAGGAACCAGACATTTATGTCCCTATCATCACTTATTAACTGTTGTTATTGTCGCTGGCAGCGTCGTGATAATAATAGGGATCCTCTCAACAGCTGGCTTGAAGATGTAGGAGTTTGTGACATTCAGAAGTGTCTCAGCAGAAGTGACAGGTAGAAGGCATGCTCAGAAGCAATTTATCCTGGGAAGAGAATATAAAAGCCATTCGGGCTGGCTGAGACCTTGGGGGGTCTTTGCCAACCCTCAGGATTTGTTGTAGAGGTTGAAAAGCAGCGACGTTTTCTTTTAATAAGGTCTCACCTGTAAATCACTCCCCAGTGCCAGCAGGCTGCAGCTCATCCAGGAAAAACACTCGCAGGGAATGGTGGTGTTGCAGTAAACATGGTGGATGAATGGAAAAAAGCAGGAAAAGCAGCTGTTGACTGTGGGAATTGGAGACAGGAAAGAATTGCTCCCACACGCTGAGTCGTGCTGGAAAAGAAGGAACTTTATTTCCATCTTTGACATTTGATAGAATTCCAAAGGTGACAGTGGATTGGAGGGGGAAGCTGCCACCCCTCCAACACACTGGCCAGACCAACAGTCTGTCAGCTCTCTCCCCCTCCATGAAAATGTGAAAACAAACCATTTGTTGATACTTAAAGTGTGGGAACTTCTGGTACATAAAGGAAAACAATTTTTCTCAGAAGGCTGAACCAGGCAACAGTTGACCGATTCGGCGTGGAGGGGATGTGCTGAGAGGTCGATTTCCTTCAGCTCTTGCAAGGTGTGAGATTCTTCTGAGAAGGGTTTGGCTGCTGAGAGGCTCAGGCCTGGAGAGTGGGTAATGCCTTCAGCTTCCCAGATTTTGGTCTCATGGGGATCTGAGCCTTTCAGGCACCACCTCATGTGCAGTGTGAAGAGCTGGATCCTGTGTCCTCATCCACGTGCTCCTCTCCAAACTCTGCCCCACCACAGACCTGCCGGCCAAGGCCCCAGGATCCCTCACCACCTGTAGCTCAGGCTTTGATGGGATTCTCAAAGGGATTGCTGTGATGACCCAAAAATTATGGATGTAGGCTAAAATCATCCTGGATCCTGTAAATCTACATCCACAGGACTTCAAACGAAGGATTTAAAAGCACAACTTCCCGACAGAGGACCAGCCCCACGTGAGGTTCTCAGGGATGGTTGGAAGGGCAGCCCAGCCTGAGCAGCCCTGGGTTGTGCCCGTGCCCTGGTGGGTTGGGAGGGCTTGGAATGCCAAGATCCAAAGGTATCGCTGTTGAGCACCAAGCAACAACACAGACTCTCATTCAGAAGGCTGGAAAAAGTGAATCTTTATTTTTGAGATGTGACTCTCTTATATAGTATTCTACACAGACCAATTGGATTGGTGAAACAAAGGCAAACCTCTTCAGTCACATTGGTTAAAACAGAGGGACATCTAGAAACCTCTCCTGTGAGAAAGAATGGATAAACAGAGGTACAGTCGCAAAAACATTTCTCTTGTTTCCAGAAAGTTTCCTGGGAAAGGAATTTCCCAAAACCAAAACATTAAACCAGGGCTGCACAAAGGAATATTGTGGTGGGTGGTTTGCAGCTCGGCCTCCAAGAGGTGTTTGGGCAACTCAATCACGTGTTGGGATCCATTGGGTGGTGCCGTGCAGAGCCAGGAGTTGGATTCGGTGATCCTTGTGTCCCCCTTCCAATCCAGGGAATTCTAAGCCTATGAATTTTTGGGAACTCCATTGTGAAGGCCATCCTGGGCTGCGCAATGCCCTGATTATCCATCACTGGCCTCCAAGGCTGGCCACTGCTCCACCAGCTGCAGGAAATCTTCCCTGCTGTCCAAGGAAATAAATCCTTACACCTTCTCCAGCCGTGAACTAATGATTCTGGATGATCAAAATAAAATGGCTCAGGCAATGTGTTACCTGAATTTGGAAGAGGCAGGTTTCAGCCGTGACAAACCAAAAGCAGGGGGAGCATTATTAGCCAGGCTGTGTCTCCCAGGATTAGAGGCAGGAGATCTAATATACAGAAGGACCCAAGGGTGAGATTATCTCGGGATAATACACCCTTTAGGTTTTGAAACTGCAGCCAAAGCAATCAAACCTGTTACCATAGCATTCGTTTTAATGCACAGATAAATTTGTAGCTCTTGTTTATATAGCTCATCCTCTGGAGGCACTAATATGATTCCCTTTAAAACTCAAGTTAATGAGAAAATAATGGAGCATTGTGGATATAAGAAACATTTTTTCCCACTGTCGCTGTCATCATCTTTTATACAGTCAGACTGATCTTTGAAAGTATAAGTTGAATTTATTTTATGTACCACAAAACCTTTAAAAATCTTTCTTTAAACTGAGCTTTCTGATTCCAGCCTAAAGCCAGAAATACTCACTGTCTAAACATATTTATAAATCAGTGTATCACCCGTAAATCTTACCTTATCCCTAATAGGAAATTTAAAATTGGAACTCTCGGAACTTCACCTTGGCAACACACATTCTTATTTTATTGGCTTTCCTGGACAGAAAGCGCTGATGAGATGGAGAATGTGGCCAGGGAATAGGGATTGCATCTCCCTGGCTGGGTGCAGTGAGCTGTGTAACGAAGCCATGTGTGTTTACTTTCCTTTGGACGCAGCACTGCAGCAAATCTTCTGCCTTTTTCAAGGTTTTTTTTTTGTTTTGTTTTTTTTTTTGAAGTTTGTTTTTGCTCCACAAGTTGTCCTTCAATCCTTCTGGACCAGCTGAGGAGCTCCATCCTCATGGAACGTCCTCCAGTGCAAGGACAAGGCGTTGCCATCAGCAGGTCTGAGAGGAGCTGGTACCAAGCTGGTACAAAGCTCAGTAATTCACTTTGTCTGGGAGGGATTGGTGGTCTATACATAATTTACATTATCTGGCATTTATTATTCATGCCTATAAACAAACACCTGTGTGGATTGGGCCTTCAGACATTTCAAACTTCCCAAGATTTAATAACAACAGAAGTAATGTAATTTTCTGGGACTGACGTTTTATCCTTGGCCTCACTTGAAGATTGTGGGAGTTCTGATTTGAGCAGGAAAACTTCAAGGCTGCTGTTGGCTGTGCCTCTGGTGAGGACATCTTTGCAAAATTCATGTTGTTACTCCATAGCTTTTGTCTCTGCTGCCTCTGGTTTTTCTTAATCTCACCTGAATTTGGTCCTGGTCCTGCTCTCCTTTAATCCAGGAGAAGTGTGGCCATGCCAAATCACACCTGCTCTGCCCTGCACCTCCTGTCCTGGGGACACTTTGGTCTGTCTGGAGAGGCAGAATGATGAGAGAGAAGAGAGAGGACAAGAATGTGATAATAACAACAATCCTGTGGGGTCACGACCAAGTTAAATTTCATCTCCCTGGGCTTCTGCAGAGGTTGGTGCCTGGTTCATGAAGAAGAGCTGCATTTTGTTTCTTCCCCTGGACATGCAGGTGGAGGTGGTGAGATATCCCAGGATTTCTGAAACCCCATTTCTTCACAGCCCAATGTCAAGGCTTGCAATCCTGCTGTTCAAATGGAAATGTAATTTCCAAAGTGCTGGGAAGTCACTAATGAAGTCAGCCCCAAACGAGGGAATTGGAGAGGGTTGCATTGTTAGAATCACTGAGAAATATCATCTCAGCTGTCAGCAGTGGCAGGAGAAGAGGTGCAAGGCTTTGGCTCGGGGTTTGTGGCTGAGCAGAGCAGCACAAAATGTCCGGGCTGTGTTGCCCGCTCAGCCTTTCTGAGAAATTTGTTTTCTTTATTTATCAAGACTTTTCCCACACTTTAAGTATCAACAAATGGTTTGTTTTCATATTTTCATGGAGGAGGAGAGAGCTGACAGACTGTTGGTCTGACCAGTGTGTTGGAGGGGTGGCAGCTTCACCCTCCAATCCACTGATCCCTTTGGAATTCTATAAAATGTCAAAGATGTAAATAAAGTTCCTTCTTTTCCAGCACGACTCAGCGTGTGGGAGCAATACTTTCCTGTCTCCTTTCCACACGGGCTGAATTCAGATTTTGGGAGTCGAGGACACAGTTTGATCCTATTAAAAGCCAGGACTGGGGGTTTAATAAAGGCCAGACTTGATTCTGCTGTTCCTCAGGCTCTGGACAGCTCAGCAGAGTGGGAGATCCCTCCTCCAGCTCGCCCACCTCTGAGGCACCAAACCTCTCCTGCTCATCCCTGTTTTCCTCAGTGCTGTGGAGCTGACACAGTTGGAGTCAGACTCAGCCTGTCCCGCTGGGATCTGAGCAGGAAAACCAGTCCAGTTTTCCTCCTGACAGACTTACTTTAAATAAGTTTATATTTCTAATTGCTTTGGGACATGAAACATGGATGGAAAGATCTCAAGGGATTGGATTAAGTAGTTTTAATTATGGCTCTGGCCTCTAAGGAGAAGCATTTCTTGAGGAACATGAACAAATATACTTTTGTTGTTTTAACCCCACTTGGTGTGTGTGGGAATTTTCTGTATCTGAAAAAGAGAAATTAATTTAAATTTAATGATGGTGTCTCATTTAATTCTGCACACCTGCTATGATCTACCATGTACAAATGGAGGTATCACAGTGTAGGAATTAGGGATCTGATCCATACTCCTTGCAAATAGCCCAGGCTCTTGGAGAGGCCAGGGATTCAGTGAGGTTGGTTTAGGATGCCCTCACACCTCTGGGCAGATGTGAAATTGTTCTCCACTCTGTGTTTCCAGCATTGGAGACACCAAATGGCCCCGTTTCTGTTCCTTTCCCTGGGGACAATTTCAGTTTAGCTGATTGTGCTGTTGGGAAAAGATCCTTAATATTCAATCCCATTTCCCCTCTAATCCCATTTATCCTACTTGTAGCCCCCAAAAGGATCCTGCCCCTCCTTGGGGTGTTTGCCCCAGGAAATTTTAGACCATTCTTAATGTTCTCTTATAGCTCAGCTGATCTCCAAGTGTTCCATATGTGCCAGCAAACAGGGAAAACATCCTGAATGAATCCATTCAGCTCTG
>VYZR01082705.1:9062-20223 GCA_013400675.1 Oxylabes madagascariensis
AAATACATTCTGCTGCTGCACAACTCTCCCATTTACTTTCCTATTGCACTCAAGTTATGAAACTTTGTGGTGAAAAATGCTATTTTTGTGAAGGAAACCCACGCAGTATGTGGCTGTTGCAGATGCAGAGACAGTTTGGTTGAATCACAAGCTTTCTTCCTCAGTTCCCTCGTCATGCATTTGCTGCTATATTTCTTGTAGTATTGACACTGCAAGTTCCACTGGTTTTAGTACTCTCAGAAACAAACAAATCTTTCTCAAAAAATACTGATTCACTAAATGGACTAAGATCATCTTCTTTTAAATAAGTAGCCTTTTTACTATTGAGTATGTACCCTTACTTTTCCCCACTTGCTCCATGCAGTTGGCCCAATCACTATCTGGATTTCTCATCTATCTGAGAACAGAAAAGGGNCCCTATAATATTAGGTACCGTTTTTGTATAAAAATTAACACAGGGCTAGAAGTGTGCATAGCTGTAGTAGTGCTTACCATGTTAGCTAAANCTGCTCCATTTGAGCAGCCTCTGACAACTAACTTTTCCGTATGAAACAGGTTTAATTTTATTGTTTTATGTTTGAATTTAGCCTTTTCATAACCTGTGTTATATTCCTTCTCTCACTATTAATATTTCATTCATATTCTTTACTCAAAGTCAAATGCACATCTGGGAAACCAAAAACTTCCTGTCATGAGTAAGTGACGACTTTAAGAAATGGTCAGATTAAATTTGTCACAGTACAGAGATCACATTCTATTCGGTATCTTGTTATCTTTTCATGTGTCTATGGTAACGATGTGCTCAAGAAAAAGTACAGTAAGAATAATTTATAGTTGTACTATATCCCAAATGCTCTCCATTTGCGTTGTTTCTGTACTGCTAAGCGTATTTAACATCTGTTCCGCCTTCAAACTTACGAGGGTTCTTTAGGAAAAAGTTAAAATAAAAATTAAAAGCTATATCTGAATTCAGAGTCATAAAAAGATTTGTATTGGTTTAGTACAGACACATTTACTGTAGCCTTTAATAATGTTCTCTTGAACTCTGTCATGTGAAATGAAATATTAAGGCCCAGCTTATAGAGAAGGTAGGAGGGCAGAGCAGAAGGTTGGAGGAGAGGGGAGGATTAGGAGCAAATGGAAATGTCAGTATGCTCTAACAAAGAACACTTTTTTTCCCCTCAGTCACATTTTGAAATTTTTTTCTTCTCTTTTAGGCAAGCGTACAAATGTCTACCACAAGACTAAAGTGTGATATGTTATGTTTTTTACCATAAGCACCCATAAAATGAGCTCCATTGCAGACAGGTATGTTAGTAGATATGGAAAGTTTTAAGAGAATTACTGCTCAGTTCTTTCTTTAATAGTCTTTTTTTGTATGGTTATTACATTTAGGTGTTAACTTATGGAAAATGGAAAAATTAAAGAGTGAGGTTTTGGTTATTTTTGACAAAGTTAATTTGATAGTTGTTAGATGTGTCATTCTGTAGTCATTGGAAATAGTGATTTCAATTGCTTGAGGTTAATCTTAAAATGCATTACTTGTTTTCAGCCATGGGACAACATCTGTGCAAGTTGAGCTGATTTTTAATGTTTTCTTGAACTTTTAATTTTTTTAGTATTTCAGTTCTTGATTAAGAAAAGCAGATACATTTAAATGATTAGTGTTGCTGTAGATGATAGTAAAGTACCTGCTAACCTATTTCAAGGGAAAAGTAATAGCTGAGGTGTGTTTTCTACTTGATTACTTGAGCTGCACTCTCTTAGCAGCTTAGGTGAACATCTGTACTTAATATCCTGTATATTACCATTTTGGAGAGTTTGGGAAATGAAACTTGCATCTAATTTATGTCAAGTTAAACACAATTGAAAAAAATAATAATGAAAGTAAAGGGTAAAACTTCTATAATGCTTGTCTAACTTGTCAGTTCTTCTAGTGAAATTTTGTGGCATCTCACTGAAACTTCAGTCTTTTAAATGCATGAATTGCTTCTAAAAGCTTGATGTTTATGTAGTAGCATACAAAGTAGTAACTTCCTAACAGCACTGCTTATCATAATGTACAGTACCATTGCCTGATGGTTTATAAATCAGAGAGATGTGGTAAGCATTTTAGAAAGGTAACTTGGCTTAAGGGAAGGAAACACTAGGGTAAGACATTTCAGGGTAGACACACACAGGTCAGTGTGGACAGCGCTAAATAGACCAAAAGCAGGAGAAGTTAGAGAAATAACATGTGAAAGTCCTTTATACAGCAGTTTTGTAAAACAGAAGGACAGTTTTGACTTGACTTTCAAAGCAAAAGGAAGTGAAACAAAGTAATTGTATGAAGGATACTGAGGCATCTTAGAAGGAAAACACATTCTTATTTTGGTATTTTAACACCTCTTTAGCTGTAGATGGACAGTTGTCAAGCTAAGAAAGTTATGTGATACTTATTGAGGAAGCAAATATAATGAATGCTTACTGTTAAACATTGATATTAATTGTGTATTTATGAAATTACATATGTGGATGAAGTATAGCATATTCCTTAGGTCTCTTCTACTAATAATATTTCAGAATTTCTGAAAAATATATTTTCAGTAATTGCCATAGAAATTGCCAGTAAGTAAAAATAAATTACATATGTCTTCGCCCTTGTTTTCAAAAGGGTAAGGTAATGCAAGTAGTCAAGAGGATAGAAAACCAAATTTAAGCATTGTTCAGTTAAGTATTTGTATAGGGCTGTAAGTTCTTTTGAGAAACAGTCCAAGAATCCTTTGAGTTGTGTCAGAAATAGAAGGTTTTTTGCTTTTTCTTTAGTAAATGCAAGCAGAACATGAAAGACTTGGTTTCAGGTTACTGATGATGGTCCTTCTGAGACATCACAGTAAAAGTTCCTAGCTTTCTTGATGTAATGGAGATGATGATGGTGAATAGTCAGCTCTTTCCCTTCTTCCTTCTTTGTGGTTGGACTACTAAGGAGAGGAATTTCCACTCCAACATTTATTTCTTTTTGTTTCTTTCAGAAATGACGGAAGCATTTTTGATGGGCTGGTGGAAGAAGATGACAAAGATAAAGCAAAAAGGTAAATTTCAAAGTTATTTAAAGCTAAGAAATGTCCTATACTTGTATGCTTTAACTTACCAGTGTGATTTCTAAACAATAAAAAGGTTACTCTTCAAATAAACATACTACTTAACAACATTTCTTCTACTGTGGTTTTTCAGGTATACTGTATATTTAAAATCGTGGTTCAATTATTTGTGTTTTGTAAAAGGGTACCTTATTCCAAAGTTTTTGCTGCACTGTTCCTTGAGCAGGAAGCCATTCTTCAAAAATGGTGTCTGACATATGGAGTAGGTGTTTTTGTGACAGTTATCACAACAGAAATCCTTAAGGGGCCTGTTTGCATCAGGAGCCTAGCAGTGGTATGCAGTTTATAAGAGTCTCATAGTTTTTATAAAACATTTTCTGATTTGCTTTACAGAGTGTCTAGAAACAAGTCCGAAAAGAAACGTCGAGATCAGTTTAATGTACTTATCAAAGAGTTGGGTTCCATGCTTCCAGGTAATGCTCGGAAGATGGATAAATCCACTGTGCTGCAGAAGAGCATTGACTTTTTACGGAAGCACAAAGGTAACAATAAATGTTATTTATAAATTCCTGAATTTTTAAGTGATACTCAGTTGTTACATAAAATATTAAAAATTTTGCAGCTTCTTTAAGGAATTTGTCAAAAAAATGTGGAGTGCTTCTGGAGAAAGATATTCTTAAAATCATCTAGGTAGCAGAGAAGTAACTGTGCTTCTGTTAATACTTAAAAGCCAGTATTATTTGTTTTCTCTCATAGTTGTCAATGAAATCTGTTTCACAAAGAGAAGATTTATTTTTGAAATAACCCCAAAGTTTTTTTGTTCTGGACAGACATTGGTCCAAGGTGTTAAAGTTTTGCTTCGCAAGAAAACTGCTGATCCATTTCAGTGGAAGTACTTGCTGGAAATACTTATTTGATTATTTAGATAAGCCTGGATTGAACAGTTGGTTCATCTCTCCAGGTTCTACATGGAAGTAAGATAAATCACTGAAAAGCTAGTCCAAGAGAACTTAGTGCTCCTTCTTGTCATGCCAAGTGCCTACACAACTGGCTGCTCAAACAAAGGTGATAAGGCAATAGGGCATTTGTGGTTTCCAGCAATGTTTCTGAGTTGGTTGCTTGACAAGAGAAAGTGAAATACAGGGCCATAGAGACCAGGAGTATGGGCATTTTGTCATTTTTCTTTTCCTTTTAGTTAGGAAAAAATGCCAGAAAAATCTATAAATACTTTTAGCTAAAGTTTTAAAGTGTACCCATGGATGTATAAGCCACTGAGTATTTGTGTGTGTGTGTGTTAGTCTTTAAAGGTCATGTGAAATGTCAAAAAGATCAATATCCTTGAACATCCTTGCTATGCTTTGTTCCTCTGGCTGTTTGCATCAGCTGATGGTGGGATATACCTAGATATGTTGTACTGAAGTTTGTTACAGGTTGTTATTTCTGTCATGAAAAGAATTCTTCTACCAAGTGTATGCTTGTTTATGGCTGTTGAATATATAATATATATATAAAAAGTCCCTGTTCCTGCTCCTACACTTGTTCTTAATATGGCACCTTGTGGTTCACACTACCAAAAATAAGATGAAAAGTGAAGAAAATGGACTCTTTTGCTAATTAATTAGTTTCCTTTGGTAATTTCTTGGAATACATGCTAACTAGAAAGCAATAGGGTCAAAAGAAGTAACTATAAGGTTGTAAAATAAGTAAAGCTGTAAAGTGGATGAATGGTTATGTAATTATCAATGGTATGTGTGTCAATTTAAGGTGTGAGAAATGTTTTTCCATGCCCTAGCATGTCTCTTCCATTAGTGTTATGTTTCCAGTAACACCGAATGTGTATTGCTATTAAAATTGTAAATATAACTTAAATGAAAAAGAAGCGGGGTATAATTAGTAAGAGAATTCATAGGTTTGGGAGTTTTCTTTCCAATTAAATATTGATTATGCTGTTTTAATTTTCTGAGATACCTGTGTCTCATAACAAAAAGAAAAGCAGTATGAAGGCCCCTCTTCTGTATAATTCAGTTCTTTAGGTTATAAGGCCTTTGTGAAAATCAGTTCTGTCCCAAAATTATTTTGTCTTGTATAGGTGATTTCTGACGTAAAATACAGAATACAGAACAAATGTGTGTCAGCCAGCCAGCAGCATCAGTGTCTTGGTTAGAAAAGACAGGGATCTGCTAGGGAGGGCAGGACCTCCTTTTGGAATGGAGAATGCAAACCCCCTCCTTCTGAATTATTANTCTCCTTTGGCCCCTTTTGTTTCTCTTAAGTACCTATTCAAGAGGAGCAGAAGATGTTCCTCTACCTTAAGTACGCAGTAGTTGTGGAAAAAAAATTCTATAAGGGAAAAAAAAAACAAATCTAACCCCCAACAATCAGTCATATTTTTTTCTTCAAAGTGCTTTCTGAGATTTTTTGTTTGTTTGTTTGTTTGTTTTTTGTTTGTTTTTTTTTTTTTTTTAATAAAGGGGCAAAAAGCAGCTCTGAAGCTGGTTGCCTTTTAGGGCATGGCACTTTTGTCCTTCACTTGGTGTGACAGAATGCAGGTCTGTGTGACTGCACATAGTATATTAAGTTCCCTAAATCTCTGGCTGCTAGCATTACTAGTATTGCTGTCCAGTGTTTTACATTAAAATGTTTTTGGACAAAGTGTTGGCAAAGTTCAGAAGAGTGTTTTATCTCCTGAAGTGCTTGGATATGTTACAATAAAGCCAAATGATCTGGCAATAAATGGATTGTTCAGCACTGCGTAGCGGCTTTATGGTTGCAGTCCTACTGTGTTCAGCCCCCAGGATTTAACTGGGTTGCTTCTGGTTCTTTCTGGACTATTTTCACCTTATCCAAGCTTGGTACTCTGGCACCAGCTCCAGATGAACTGAGTTGGTTATTGGCCAATGTGGATTCTGTTTCTCACTGGGAAAATACAGGAGGCTAAATACACTGAAATTGTATCACTGGGAGCTTCTCCTTGACTAATACTGCCTGTCATCTTTCTTTGACTTTGTAAACAAAAAAAATTTTTAAATTAGTAAATACTGAGAAATTTAGCTGCAGATAGAATTATTGCAGGTAGTAGACTGACACTCTTAGAACCCACAGTGAAATGGTACAGGTCTTGGCTTGGCTAGCGATTTCTGTTGAGAATTCTCAGTGCTGGTGCAGAGTTACTTCAGATACAGAACTTGAAGACTGAAGTTTAAGTTGCAAGATTGGTTATGCTCCTCTTTCTGTTACCTAGCTTAGGAATGTGACCTTATGCCATTTGTCTATGAGTGCAGCCTTCTGACTGAACTAGGCATTTCTCTGAAGGTACCAAGTAAAACAGGTTCTTTCAGTTACTTCGGCTCTGTTTGCCTGTATCATACTTGCTCTAATGATGGAAAATGTAAAAGAACACCTGTACTTGTGGTATTTCAGAATGGTTTGTTAAAGGCATGAACTTCATCTTTTATTTAGCATAAATCCATTCTAATGCAAAAGACGGTCTTTTTTTTAATTCTGAAGTAGGATGGTTTTAAGGGCCAGAATGAGCCAATGAATCAGACTTTTCCAGTTTGAAGTGAAGATTATCTGTATTCTGTGGAATGAATGCACTAAGTTCCTGGAATTTTGCCTCCACTTTGGTGGCAGGGCTTTTAATTTTCATGTTCTTTGACTTGCTCCTCAGTGTTCAGTATCTTTGTGCTGATTGAAAAGCTACATTTGGGGTTATACTTGGGTTTTCTTATTCTTCAGCCCATTCTTTCTGCTTTGTTGCTACCATTTCAAAACAGATTCGAAGAGCCTGATGATTTTATATGTTTTTGAGATATGGTAATTGGAAAGTCTTATTTGTTGATTTTTTTTTTTTCACCTCTCCGTGCAGCTTTCCACTTTTGGCCAGTTTCTTGCATGACGTTGCTGCTGTTTGCTGTTCTTTTAGTTAAGTCTAAAGCTCTTTTGAAAAGTTTTCCCCCTTCACTGTGGTAAACAAAATTACAAACTGCTCCAGCCCTTTGCATATTTAACTCAATTCCAGATTTTCTGGCTCTTTAAGCCATCTGAAGCAAGACTCTAGCTTATGATCTTTGTACAGATTTGTCCTTTAAAAATCAAAAACCTTAAAGAATTGGTTTTATTCTTTTGATTCGTCTAAATACTTGATTGCTTGTCCCAGATTGTTCTTAAAACCAGCACTTCTGTGATGCCCTTGTCAGTCATCAAAACTGAAGCACCATGAGGTCTTGCTTCTTGTTGCTTCATCAACAAGTGGATAAGGAATCACCACTTTCAGAACCCAGCGTCAGGCTTTGCTTAGCAGCTGTTGATTCTCTCACCTGTATATGGAAGTTAATCTCTGTATTTCTCAACTCCTGCAGGAATCTCTACTTAAGATTCATCTACATCCAAATTCATCTGTGTGTTTGTAACAGGCAGCAATTCTAGAGTGGAATCTGACATACAGCACTAATCTGTCTTTGTTGAAAAACTACTCTTTTTTAAGTGTAACCCAAAAAGAGCAGGAAGAAGAGAAAGGACAATGACAAATTTTTGTGCAAGGGTTAGAATGACAAGGATTTGCCAAGATACTTGAGCATTAGCCATTTTAATGACATAAACAGATCAGGAATTTTGGCTTTCTAAATCTTCATAAACAACACTCTTAATAAAACATTTTATTATAGTCTCAGAGGAAAGAGTAGTATTTTTTTCATTGTCAAAGTCCATTACTTCAGTATTACCTTGAAGTCTGGCAGGACTGTGGCACAAACTGGTTGAAGGAAAGAGAAGACAAATTTAATTATTACACGGGAGAAGACATTTATTTTCTTTTGAAGGAGCAATATCTTTATGTAATGAATGAACAATAGACTGGAGAACTTCCTGCTGTTTTTTAACTGTGTATATGTAGCTTAAGGGGGAAAAAATGGCTTTTGGAAGTATTAATCCTTATACTGTGTATGTGTTTGATTGTAGAAATTACTGCACAATCAGATGCCAGTGAAATTCGGCAGGACTGGAAACCGACATTCCTTAGTAATGAAGAGTTCACACAGTTAATGTTAGAGGTATGTTATTTCTGTTTTTCTGGGAGTAGGATAATTCCTCACCAGGAGTCATTCCATTGTGAAATTTTTCAGTTTGGTGACATACCTTTTTATTCTCATATTTGGGTTGTAACTATATGTTTTCATGAAGAAAAACCATCAAAATACCTATGTATTCAGTTTCAGAATTTTGTTTTAAAAAAGCAGATTTTCTTTGAACTGCATTTTCAATTAAATAAACATAGTAACAGAGCAAGTCAGTAAATGAACGTGTTTACTGTCCAAGTGCATATTTTAAATTATCAACTTAAGGATGGTACTAGAGAAAGAATTACTATACATAAATTAAAATCCTAATTATGAAAAAGGCATGACATATCCATGTAACTTGTGAGTAATAAGTAAGTGTTCAATTTGTTTTCTTGCAATGCTTTCCAAAACTGGTGTGAGAGCATTATTTTGCTGAAGATTACATGAATAGTTGCAAAACTACCAGAAAGAAACTTCAAGTATAATCTGTTATTTCATTGAAAATGAGCATAAGTCATATCTTATTAGTGAAACAATTTTTAATAATAGTTAAATGAAAAATATTACAAATTAACAAACACTTTTTTATTTTCATTCCATAGTTAAACCTTTGCTTTGATGCACAGATACAAAAAAAGGTCTGTGTTTTGGTATTTAAAAATTTTTTTAAAAATCCTCTGATATAAGAGGTTTTTTTAAAGATGTGGGCTTTAAAATTTTCTGTTTAGAAATACAGTTCTGTCATGCTTTTGTTGGTAGCTTTCAACTGGAACGTTGTGTTGTACTCAGAGAAAAGAATTTTGAGTTCAGTAGAAGATAAGGTAGTCAGAACTGTATCTCACAGGTTTCAAGTCTCAAATCTCACTGCAAGCTTCTTTCTTTGAGATTGGGAATATTGAGATTTTTAAATACTAAAAATCATTGATTTGGCTGGCTCTTTTTCTTGTTTTTCTCATGGTTTTTCCACATCTTCTTGCTTTTGTCTCTAGCTCATTTTTATGAGCTTTCTTAGGTCTAAAATGGTGACGGAATTAAAAATAACAGGCAGGCAGAGTGCGAGTTGGGGAAAACAGTGTCTGTATATATATGTACTTGCTTCTGAAACCACAGATTATTTAACAATAGAAGAGTATGGAAATTGTAATGCTTTTAGTGTAAAAACAAGATTAGGGACTTTTAGTAGGGACAGACATTCCCATTTCTGTAATAAACTAAGCTCAATTTGGTTTATATTATTTTCTGTATTGAATATAGTGTAAAAATTTTAGTATGCTCTGTTTCTTTTTTATTTAACTGCCCATTATGTTTAATTTCAGGCTCTTGATGGTTTTTTTTTAGCAATTATGACAGATGGAAATATAATATATGTGTCTGAAAGTGTAACTCCCTTACTTGAACATTTGCCAGTAAGTAACAAATTGCTTTTAGTAACGTACTGGTTTGTCTGTGGTTGACTGGTGTTCTAATATGAATACTAAATAATTGTTGGCGTTCTTGGCATTGTAGGAGAGATGTATGCTTTGTTTCAATGTTTCTGTTTTTTCTTCAGCACAACTGCGTCCTTCTGGTCTGTCTTCTATATGAAGCATTTCCTTTGGAAATGCAGAATGCAGTCAGCACTCTGTTAGAAAGGATTATGAAGTGCCTAGCATCAGTTTCAGGGTAACTGAAGTAATACAGTTGTTTGCAGGATTTAGATTTCACAGCCTCTACATGTGTTAGAAGAGTATTATGAAAGATCTAAATAATTGAAAAAATTTTAACTAGTTTTTTACTTCTTGATAAAGCACTCTGATAAATACATTGCCGCTGGTTCTGCTTTTTAAGTTCAGTATATACTTTTGGTTTTATCATAATCACTTATCTTTAATCTGGGTGATATTGCTCAATGTACATGTAACATTCTAGTTTTTGAAGTTACCTTTAAATAATGTTATTCTGAAGTGTGGCAAATTAATTAGTGAGAACAATTGATGAGTTAAATTGAGTGATTTTCTAGAAGGACAAATCCTCTTTAGAGGCTAGTTGTCATACTGTGGTAAGAGACGAAATAAACTCTCTTAAGGTATGCATGAGAACAGTCTGAGAATTTTTAAAAATGTGCAGGTAATTGTGATTTTGATTTTTCCTTTTAGTAGAATTTGCCAGGTTCTCAGAGGCACATTTGTTCTTAACTTTTAGATGTGATTTATGGATTCTAAACGTACTTTCTATGATTCCTCTTTTTTGAATACTTAACCAAACGTGTTTATGCATATAATCAGTTGTTCAGTTTCGCTGCGTTCATCTCTGTTGTTTGCAGTTTTGTGTACATAGCTATAGAACTGATTATAAAATACAGTAACTGGCAACTCATCCTCACCCAGCAGCTCACTCATCACCCCTCAGTGGGAGGCAATTGGAAGGGTAAAAGTGGGAAAACTCATGGGCTGAGATAAAGACAGTTTAATAGGTAAAGCAAAAGCCATGTATGCAAGCGAATCAAAGCAAGGAATTCATTTACCACTCCCCATGGGGCAGGCGTATCAGAGTGAGTTTAANGGTTGGTAGGTAGTTATTCAGCCATCTCTAGGAAAGCAGGGCTGTCACGTATCATTACTTGGGAAGACAAATGCCATAAACCCATATGTCTCTCCCTTCTTCATTTTCCCAGCTTTTATTGCTGAGCACAGTGCCATACAGGGATATCTCTTAGTTCAGCTCTCCCTGCTGTGTCCCCCCCCAGCTGCTTGTGCACCCCCATCAGCAGAGCAGAGTGAGATAAAGAGAAGGCCTTTGCACTGTGTAAGTGCTGCTGAGCAATAATGGACCCATCCCTGTGTTAGTGCTGTTGTAGTCAAAATCCAAAACAGAGCACCATATAATCCTCTATGGAGAAAATTAACCCTATCCCAGATAAAACCAGTACAGTAGTTGTGTTAAAACTATCTACTTGGAATTCTACGTGATCAGTTTTTCCACTGTTAATTTGAACAGAGGCATTACTTCAGCCCTGAAGAACAGAAGTGTTACTTTGTGTCA
>VYZR01082707.1:0-14696 GCA_013400675.1 Oxylabes madagascariensis
AACAAATCTAACCCCTAACAGTTTGGAAGAGTACACACAGTGAGGGCAAGATGGAATCACAACCGTTTCAAGTGGCCTGCATCTGGAATGAACTTATCTTTATGAAATGTGGTTGGGCTTTTTAATAGAAAAAGCTAACGTGTCTTTTAACAAGGACCTAAATTCCACTAAAAACAAGAAAAGATGTATCAATACTTTAGGGTAAGATAGACTGTACAATAGCTCAGCTTTCCTCATTATTCTAAAGAATTGTGCCTGGCTGATGTATGTATTTTGTACTGTTTAACTATAATACAAAACAGATGAAATTCAAATGAAAACACTGTTTAGACTATGTCAACAAAACATAAAACTAAATGAAGTGATTCTTTATTGACTATAAAAACATATTTGCTAATAGTGAAGTTACTAATCGTTATCTATCAAGATCACAACATGAAGTAATTCTGCATCTTAAGAACTGTGTTAAAGCAGCAGACACATGAAGTTAGATGTAATTTTGTGATTTTGCAAAACAGCATCATGAAGCACACTTTATTGCTATTTTATCATTAGTGTAAATAATTCAACAAACCCAGGAAACCTCCATCCCACTTGTTTTTTCTGTAAATTGCAAGTCATCAAAAGGCTTTCCACTAAGACAGCCAATGCTTACTTTACACTTGGTAGCCAAAAAAAAAAATCAAATATAATAGTATCTTGTATACTGAAACAACTGCTTTGTTATAAAGAGAAGGCTTCAGAAAACTAGAAAAAATGACACTGCTGTAAAAACCTGCAAGCCTTTTACTCTCAGTTCAAAGACTTAAGCATTCTTCTACAACAGACAGAAGTTTCATATTCATCTCAGCAAATCAATCCACTAATAGGCATCAGTCATCAACACCGAAGTAAAATCTGCCACATGAAACAGCTTTGATGTGATTGAAGACTCACACACAGTCGTAAGCATGACAGAACAGCTTAGCTATTAAAATGTTTTATCCAGCAAAAAACTATTTGTCCTAATTGACTGAAATACTCTTTGAATGCTATTATTGCAAGGCTACTTCACTAAGCAGTGCTTTGGTACATAGCCACTTGACTTAAATCTTGAGATCCAGCACAACCACATCAAATCTTATTAGAGTATTTTCTTACACATACTTTTGTCAAGAGACCAAAACAATAAAGCTGACTGTCATTTTTACTACCAGTTGCTTAGTTAATTTGATACTGAAACATACTGGGATTCATTATAAAAGATGCATGCAATCAGCCATTTCTATCAATCTTTCTTTTTAGTGCATTAACAGAATAAAACCTACTAACCACATCAGTTGAAATGGGTTGGCTGGACTGGGTGGAAGCTATTCTTCTGCACTGAGCCCAACCTCTCATCATGAGAGGTGCAGTAGCAGGGGCTCCTTTAAACAGCAATGTGCAGCCCTGGCCCAGCTCCAACACTGACCATATGTCACAAGCTGACAGAGAAGAAGCCCGAGACAGGCATCTGAAAACAACTGTACACAGCCCCAGCCACCAGACAGCAAGGGTTTCAAGGGTTACCTCATCATTCATTTCAAAGCCAACTTTAAACATACCAGAAGTAAACATACCTGACAAAAAACCACAACCTACACCATCCCCCCCAGAACCAAACCAAACCACAACAAAATAAAAAACCCAAACCAAACACATCATCATTATCAGAAAGTGTATATGCTGCTACACTCTAATTCAAGAAGAGTCCATCGAATATCACAATTGATTGCCACAAACACAGAAAACTAACAGTTTGTGCCTGTAACATTTTGCTTTCTCCATTATATTCATGTTGTGTTAGCAACTCACAAGAGAATCAAATATACCAAGCAACTGCCACCAGGATTACATTTTACTGAATCAAACAAAATACTATTGATTTAGCGCGTGAAATGAAGGGTGATTTGATATTTGTCCTGTATCTATTAATGCATCATGGAGTTCATCTATTTATGCCACTACTTTGGTTGCCAGAAAGTATGTCATATCAATTCCTTGTATGTAGGCAACACATTATCTATCAGCTCTTATTCCAAAATTACTAAATAATCAGCCCAAAGGAATAGCTAAAATTTACCCCAGTCCCCTATGCAATTTCCACAGCTCCATACATTTCATTTCCATATTCCAAATTAATAAAATTCAGGTGAACTTACCTACAGTTCGGAGGAGGGTCTAATGTAATTTCTGCAAGTTCTTTCTGAATTCTTAAGAAAAAGAAAAGGTATTATCAGGACATTTTTTTCAATCTGTTTCTTTCAACTTTATGAACATTTCTACATCAATAGTAACAAAATATAATTATTAGAATTTCTGATTGAAAGCTGATCTATAATGTTTCATGAAACTGTACAAGAACATGTAGAAGTAAAAACCAAATATTTTATGAAAAATGAACCTCCAATATGGAATAAATGCCATGAGCAGCCATCTAGAAAATCACACTTTTTCCATAGGTCAGGATTCTCAGCTCCTTTGCTCACTTACACAATTACTAATATTTCATATACCCTCCTTCTCTATTTCCCCTCCGACTATATGTCTCATAGTTCTTGCCCTTCAGAGTATTTAGCTTCTTAATGTATATTGTACTGGCAGGGCAAAATCCCCCAACTCAAAGGAAAATTGCCCAGAACAAGCCCACCCAGGACTTCACAACCTCCTACATATTGGGGGCTGATATCGGGCTCCCCCAAAGGGAAGTGCTCCAGCTCCCTCGTCAGCCTGGGGACCTACTGCTAGACTTGCTCTGATACCTGCCTTCTTTTTAGTGAGGGGACAAAATTAGAGACTAATGAGAGCTGAGTAAAGGCAGATAAATCTCTTTCATCTGTCTATGGACTATGCTTCTGTTAGTACCTCCCAGGAGGCAGCCCAGCCTTTGGCACTGCCGCACACTGAGCTTGCTGCCTGCCAAGGCCCCACATCCTTCAGAGCAGAGGTGATCCCCAGTATGTATCTGTGCAAGGGGTAAGTCCTCCACACGTACATGGCGTTCATTTGTCCTTGCTGAATTTCATGAGTTCTCTGTCAACCCTCTCCTGCAGCCTGGCCAGATCCCTCTGAGCTGTAGCCTTGTCCCTGTGTGTACAAACTGCTTGTCATCTCAAACCTTCTCAGAGCACTCTGCCATATCCTCCAGGTCACCAATAAAGACATTGCAGGCATCCTGCCAGAGCTCTTCCTCCAGGGAGAGCAACTTCGTTGTTAAGGAATTCTGGACATTCCCAGGCTGACGCTTCCCAGCCAAGTCCTTGAATACCTGATCTCTGCCACAGCTGGCAATGGGGGCTCTTTTCCCTTACACCAGCATCTGCATGAGAGCCAGTATCTTGACCTCTGAAGAAATGTAAGTATGCAGAATAGGATACAGAGCTCCCAAAGGAATTTGTAGGGGTTTACAGTTCCCAAAGACTTGCCGGAATATTATACCGTAAGCAGGACTGTGAATGCCACTTTCCATATAAACTATGTCCAAGGCTTTTTTTTATAGGCTACTTCAGTGCAAAAACATGAAAATTTAGAAGGAGGAAGGAAAAGAAAAACAATTCAATATATCCTCACTATTTTCATCTTGCCTCTCCTTCACAAGATTTCATGCACAGAACAGATTGCCATTCCTATTATTCCCTACACTAGAAAAGAAATAATAATACTACTCAAAATTCCTGAGACAGGTGCTCAAGCCACAAGCAAAAGGTTCAGGCCTGACCTACACATATCTTGTTAAAAATGACTGCTACCCATTTTGCATATAAATACATAAAGAAAATGGCTTATCAAAATAAGCATTCAGGTATATTGGCATCTATTTCCCTCCATTTAGCAGTTTAATTCTTTATATAATGTTATAATCCAAACACAATCTTACACGTTAAGGAGTCTCACAGCCACTATCAAAATTCCCCTTATGTAACTATGAATTGGTTTTATGGCTATAATGAATAAATGAACCAACAGCAGTAGAAGAACTGGCCTGAACCAGAAACTCAAGCCTTTATCATTCACATTCTGAAATAATTAGGACATATGTGGGCAAGATTTGTAGGCAGAGGTAATAATCATTTATTAAGACCTGATGAGATCATTGGAAAGATAAAAATACTCTTCTAGGTGCTTAGATTTTCTTCTAACTTCTATGCATATAAATACAGGCAAAGCAAATGGTGTATCAAAATAAGCTTTCAGGTATATTGGCGTATATAATACTAAATGCCCCTGCATGTACCAGCTGCTCCCACCCACTCTGGTGCCATCTGAAAACTTTAGAGTACATTCTGCCATATCCTCCAGGTCACGCATAAAGACATTGCAGGCAACCTGCCAGAGTTTTAACTTCAGGGAGAGCAACTTTGTTGTTAAGGATCTCTGAACATTCCCAGGCTGATGCTTCCAAGTCAAGTGCTTGAATACCTGACCTCTGCCACAGCTGGGCAGTATATACCCTACGTACAGAGCTGGTGTATACCCTACTTACACACAAACTCACAAAGCTATTTCTGTAGAGAGGGAGCAATTTGATCTTTACTTGCTTTTTCTACTCATTGAGATGTTTGTACCTCCAGCATACAGAATTCCTCCAATAAATATCATAACTTTCTTATAAAAATACAGGCACAGTCTGCTTAATCAAGCACAAAATTATTATAGTAACACTGAAAGTCATCCCATTTTTTTAATGAGTGAAGTTCAAGCACAACAAAAAAAGTTGTTTTAAAACAGTTAGCCCATTTAAACAATGCTAACAAATCACAACTTTTAGAAGGGAGATCTTATAACTGTGGGAATGCTTAAAACATTTCTCCTGTATAGTACCAAATTCTACCATGATTTTGAAATCTATACTATCACAAATTCAAACTACAGAAAACCTAGGTTGCATGGAAACTTCAATTTTGTGGTTTATGAGTTGTTTTGCTTTTTCAGCCTTTTTTGAAGTTTCAGAATGATGGCATTGCACTTCACTATAGAGTCAGAGATCATTCCTTTCACAAATAGTAGTAAAAACAGTTAATATTTCATGGTATTAGAGTGAGTATGAGGCACACCAAGAATGGATTGACAACTTCAACAACTTCAGTCCTAGATCAAAAACTTTACATTCTTCCTCCTAAATCCTAACCCACGTTCCTTACATTCTGAAAACAAAACAGTCTCTCATTTTCTCCATCTGTTCTAGTTCAACCCAAAACTTCTAATGCCAAGAGCATTAAAATGGTCCTTTATCAAGCTCTTCTATGATTGAACAGACACAGACAAACTAGCTTTCTGCTTCAAGTCATAAAAGTTGTTCAGATGGCACTGTCTACTAATGTTCACAAGAAATTATTGCTCTTGCAAACATCTAAGACAAAGAGATGTTTAATTCATGATTTTTTTTATACAAACAAGATAAACATAGTAATACAATACTGTCCATCAACTGCTCCTCAGCAAGATATCCATGTTTATTCTCCTACTCTGTGGTGTCCCAAACTAAAATTAATTTATACACCTTACATTTCTTTTGTTGCAACCTTAATTTACCTTGCATTCATGCTGAGAGCTCATTCACAAACAGTTTCTGTACAACAGCTGACACGTAGCTTGTTCACATGTCACAGCATTCAAAGTTACAATTAAATCATCACACAGCATCCCAGAGAGCCTTGCACTGATAGAGACCTCCAGTGTGCAAGCGGCCCTTTGTCTGCACATGCTCTGGTACTCGCCTCATATCCCCACTGAGCTGCCCTCAGAACTTGCCACAGGAGAGGACGTGCCTCATTTCCTTCGCTGACCACAGAGGATTCACTGCGAGAATACGCGGCCTCTGGCATTTTTTTTCAGGGTCCTTTCTGGCATCTGTTTCTTTGGATTTTCTGCCCCAATAACAGTTATGTTTACAATGCCAAAGAGGAAAACCCCTCTAAATTAAAATCAATATATATATCCAGTTTATATTTTAACTAATGACATTATGGTTTACTACATATTGGACAACGGGGATGATGGCAGGGGGTGAGGACCTTGCTAGGAAACAAAGCCCTGGGCTGCACACATGAAACATTTAATTGCAATGTCAGATCTGATACTTTGTTTGGTCTTAGAGAAGTCATTTGACTCTTGTCTCTCATATATATATAATACACACACACATATATTAAAAAAAAAAATTCCCTCCATTTCACTAATAGAAAAGAACAAACACAGTTGCCTACCAGTAATGGTGCAAAGGTTAATCTACTCATAAATTCAGAAGCATGAAAGTACATCGTGGATTTCAAATTATTAATTCTCACAGACACATACTTACTACTGTACCAAGCCAAAAAGGACTGAGTGCTGTTTCCTTCATGAAACAGTTCTTTAAAGCTAAGAGACATGTGAACATGTTAGAGAATTTCTCAACATTATTAATAGGTAAAGAAATAAAGGACTACATGACAACTATTTTTACCACATCCACTTTTCTAAACTACATGTCTCTCTACCCATAAATGCCAGATGAATCAATATCCTATACTGAAGAATATACTACCTCAAAAATACTTAAAAATGCAGTCACTGGTATGTATTTCAATACTAAATAAATTGTGACTGAGCAGGAAATTGATCTAAAGATGGTTAGGTTCCTACTGGAGGAAAAGAAATATTCTCACCTACTAACTAAAAGATGGATAAATGACAAGGATATTTTTTGTAAGAAAAAGCACTCCATATTTTGCAATCATATTCAATGTGCCAAATATAATTTTCTGATTCTGTGATAAACCTCTCAGGAAAAAAAAAAGTGGGGGGGGAGTGGGATGGGAAAATTGACAATTACTCCATTTTGTTGAATTTTGAACCTATTTAATCTATCACTTACTGGCTCCTCCTTAAGGCTGCAACTTCTTTGAATAAAGAAAAGATTACAGCTAAAGTTGTACAGCTCACAGTAGCAGAGATATTAATTTAAAAATTTCAGGATTGGATGTAAAGGTTGACAGATTTTCCACCAGCAACTTCAGGAGCCAAGCAAAACAATACATTTATTTGTCGAGCTACTATGTCAGCCGAGAATGGTTACACTTCTCTCAATCCAAAGGTCATGCTAAGATTTGCTACTTAAGAGGTAACAAGATGCCTGCTGTTTTCAAGGACAGCAATTCAATTCCGTGTCTGAACTGTAATTGTGATATGCAGTGAGTTTCTCAATCTTGACATGTTGGGTAAGAAAGGTTGCTATTTAAGGTGATGCCCTCTGGGTGAGAAAAATTGAAGGACCGGTACACTGCACGACATATGCTGTAAGCTATTACACCTGTGCAGCAGCTAGTCCTGAAGTATTAACAGAGAAGGACAGCATGTGACGGCATTCTGCCTTCTTGATGCCATCCACAGCAATGCTAAGAGAAGGAACTCCATATCTCAATATCAAAAATCTTACTCAAATCGAAATTTAAGTGTTTTCATACAGCCTCTGTAATCAGACCACTTTGGAAAGCAGTTAAGCTGCATGAACAGTATATTCATACGTAAGACATGGGAGCAGTTTACTATTACACAAGCAAAAGTCAGCACACTGCTAAATCTTGATTTATATACAATCTCATGCTGCTGAAATTTTTTTTAATCTGACTACATAAACATACAAATGAAAAGCAAAACAGGAGTTTTCCAAATAGAGATGCACAAACCTTCCTTCATACACAGTAAAATACTGTAGCTACAATTCCATAGGCACAAAAAAGCTTTCCAAGTGAGAAAATCTGATTTCCAAACTGTTGGGGGTTACACTTGTTTCTTTTTTATTTATAGAAATTTTCCCCGTAAGTTGCTAAGAGACTCACTACTGGGGACTTGTGGCTGCTTGACCAAAACAAAGAAGTGGCCAAAGGAGAGTGTGGCACCGGGCTACCCCCTTTTTTGGTCTCTGGGAGTTTTCTCGGGAAAAAAGACGCCGCGAGGTTTGGGGGCAGGTAAAGGACAGGGCTGGGGGCAGCTTCGCTCTCTTGCTCTCGGCATCAGAGATAGGACGGTCAGGCTGCTGTTTGCTGCGGGAGGAGTTCACTGTCCCACTGGGTCTGGTCCTGAGAAATCCACCATCATCTGCCCAGGAATTCTGAGCTTGCCTCCTCCTGCCCTGCTAGGCCAGCCCTGTCCCACCGCCACTGCTTTCTTTGGCACTGCTTTGAGGCTTTGTGCTACGCTGTATCCCCGCACTGCCCTGCCGAGACATCCCGGCCGTTCCAGCTGCCACCAGCGGAGCTTTTGATACATCCCATCCAGCCAGGGATCCCAACCAGCTCGGGATCTCCCACCATTCCAGTTTGGTGCTCCTTAGAGCCCTGCACTGAGACCAGACTGCGCCTGGCTTTGTGAAGCACAGCCCCCTCGAGGTTCCTGGTTTTGTTTATCATTAATGCTGTAGTTGTTGTTATTTGTTTGCCTTGTTATACATACTAGTAAAGAACTGTTATTCCTATCCCCATATCTTTGCCTGAGAGCCCACTTAATATTCAAAATTTTAATAATTCGAAGGGAGGGGATTTGAATTCTCCATTCCAAGGGAGGTCCTGCCCTCCCTAGCAGACACCTGTCTTTTCTAAGATACAAACTCGGGTTAGAATCAAGTCTGTGGTCTGTGACTTTAGCTCCAGTGAACTTGCTGGTGTTTGATGCTTTTAACAGGAATTAAGAAATCTTGACCAAAGCCACAACTGCACTACACTGTTGTTCAAGTGTTCTACTGATTTTAGCAGAGTTGACTCCTTTCACTATCATAAAGGTACCAGAGGAAAACCTTATTAATCCTGCACTATTTCTCATTCCTAATCAACTCAAATAACAATATTACTATGAAGATGTTTTATACAGGCCGTTTCTGGAATACTTATCACATATTGAGGATTTTAAGACATTTTTCCTTCCGTTATGCTACTCCTCTCTTTTTGGCCTCTACTTTAATTTCTGATTTAGATTTCTTGAGACATTATTGATTTTAATTAAAAAGCACAGAAACAAAACCTATAATATGAAAATCTGGCCAGATTAGAGAAGGTGCAATCCCAATTCTAACACAATGAAAACCTACTGAATATTCAAAAACAAAAAAAAAGGAAAAAAATACAATGATGCTAATGAAAACCCCCATTACTATAAAAACTGTTCCTGTTATCCTTCCAGAAAGAGCTATGACAACCAGCACTCCTCAAATGCATTTCTCTTCAAAAATACTGTACACATATCTACAGAACTATTGTAAGTCATGTCATCTTTTAAAAAGTATAATCAAATGCGTACTTCTAAAATGTATAATCAATATTACTACACATGTGAAACTAGCTTTAGAGTCTAACTGGCAAACGCACTGATGTCAGCAACTGATGGCATAATTAGTTTCAGCAGAACCATAAGCAGATATGATTAAACTTTAAAAGGTTTAAGTAATTTTATCGCTGTAAAATGCTTGTTGATAAAAGCTCTAAGCTTTGAAGATACAAAGCTAAGATTAATAGACCAATTTCTGACATATCATTATTAATTTTTTAATAGGATAGTGTCCACAGGCCCTTGTCAGAATTGTAGCATCATTACACCAGGCATTGTACAAAGTTCAGAATACACAGACTGCTCTCTAAAGATGCTGGAAACTGTTTTTATGACCTTAAAAGTCATGACTAATCCAATATTCCTAATATTTAAAAAATAATAATAGCAGGAAGCAGACGAAAGAGAAGAAGACCAGAAACCGTAACAGCTGTGAGAATTAACTACATTAGTAACATCATGGTTTGTAGTGAAAGCTGGGTGGGGTTTTTTCCCCCTCTTGTCATAAAAGCAAACACAGGCAAGTTTTGCTGGTCATTCTGTAAGTGATATGACCACATAATCTCCTAATAGTGTCATAGTAGGAATGGGTGTCCAGAAAGTATTTCTCCAGGGAATTAAAAACGAAGAAAAACTAGCTGTAAGAAAGGTATCTATAGCAGAAGAAAAGCATGACAGTACCTCACTGGAAAGACAAAAGATACCTTAATCCAGAAAAGGATTTAATTCGTAAGGGACAGATTAAAGCAAAACAAAGATTTGAATCCTGACGAGATGTATGCACACGTTTATACAGTGTTATTTACAGACTCTGACTACATGCATATGTTATAAATTTTGGCAGCAGGGGCTTGATGCTTCTCCTTTACTACAGCACCACAGTGGTAAAACTCCAGTGTTTTCCCTTGTAGTTTACACAGCCTTGGACTAGTAAAGAAATGAGATCTGGGAATTCTGCATCAGGACAGTCTGCAGATTTGGTCTCTTGTCAGACTATTTTATGAGTGCTTTTTAACTTCAATCACTATAATCCCACTTGCCCAGACTAACAACCCTACATGTACTAGCGAAGCAACACTAAGCTGTAAATTCCTTCCGTCTGGTCCAAGCAAGACAATCGTTATCTGGAGATGGACATGATCGCGTAGAATAACTTAAATAGCTATTCTACAAACCAACCTTTCATCTCAATCAGAAAAGGGAGGGAAAATAAGTGGGTATTAAAACAGATCACAGTCTAAAGTAATGAAACCAACATACATTTGTTGTTCTCTCAAGTATTTCTGACCTGACCACCTGGGAAAAGAAATGCAGGACTTCATGGCAATAGGTATTACAGTAGTCCCAACATGCTGAGTTACTGAACTGTCTGAAATGTTTATGGCTAATTAACTGTAAGTTACACTGACAAGTTTCAACATCAGTCATACATACATATACAGAGATATATTTTATAAGGCTACAAAACTGTCTGAGTTTTATTAGCAATAAAAAAATGTCAGCTTTTATCATGCAAGCAATTATTAAAACCATGTGAAGGAGGCAAACTGACAAAGAAAGGAAAAAGTATACAGGTCCCATTACTGTGATCAGTCTCAAAAGGCTATTACACTGATTCAGTAGTGTTATGATAAAGCAATCAGAAAATTAATATACTGAGTCAATACATAGATCTGATGGCCAGCTGAAAGAAGAGAAAGGAAAATAAACAACCAGGAAGAACACTGTACCTTTTAGCACTAGTTGACAATTTAGCAGCTGTTTTGCTTGATATTTTCCCTTCCTTTTTCTTGGGTTGAACTTGCTCCCTTTCTTGTTCCTGCTGAACACCTTCACGCTGATCTCCATCAGAGCTGCCTCCACTAGTGCTCGGACTATCATCCACTCTCTGCCCCTCCGTAGACATGGCAGATGCTGCACTGAACAAAGACAAACAACTGAAGTTAGCTTTTTGAGAAGAAACTGCCTAATTGCATTTCTTACATGCTTAAGGAAAGAACACATGGGATGTATGTCTTTGTCATAATAAAATAATGCTTGTGTCATAGTAGTTCAGTAAACCTTGTACTGAAGAGTTTTGCCACAAGTATCTTAACAATAATTCAGGAGCTGGAAGTTTTAAACCCTATACCACTGCTGCCCCCCCAAAAAAACCAACCAACCCACAAACAAAAAACACAAAATAAACACACAAATCGCCCCCCACCACCAAACTCCTCATGTGTGTATATATATATATATATGAATGAAAACTAGAAGTTATTGAAGTTAAGTGGGCAACATAATCCTGCAAGTGCAAAACCATTCACTGTGAATTCTGTTTTGCAACCACTCAGCAATACCATGAGTTAGCTGTCCCACCAACTATGCCACCAGTTCAAATCTACCACAGTTCGTAAAAAACTGAGAGCTGTTACTGTGTTAGGACTCTCTGTTACCCCATATGAAATAAATCTGTGGGCTCATTCCAAGTCTACAATGTGGGTTTCCACATTACAAAATCCACATCTTGGCATGTTTGATGGAAACACAGAACTAAAAAGCTGTAACACAGGACTGTTTGTATTTACTAAAACGGTGAGCACATTGGTAGAGGATATAAAGAAGTTTTTTCCTGACATTTCGTTCAGGCAAAATGAGGCAACAAACTTGTCAGAGAACATGAGCAGCAAGAAATCTCAGCATATTTCAGAAGTCAATTTAATGCTTTATTCGCACAATTCTGATACTAGTTAGCTATTTTAATTTCTTCCTTCATTTTAAATAGTATAACAATATGCCGACAGATGAGGAATTACAAGCCCACTGTTACAGCTGTCATGACTTCTCAAACTCTCGAATTGTTCTAATGAAGGGCAGATGTCCATGAAAACCTCTTACTGAATTAGCATATGTGGTGGCACTGACTGATTTAAAAAAAAACAAAAAACCAAAACCAAACAAAACCCCAAACCAACAAAACCAAAACCAAACTAAAACCAAACTGAAACCCAGGTTTTTCCTTTAACTCCAAATCTGTACCTTATATACCTATGCTACATATCCTTCTCTAGGTATTTTTAATAAAAAGCACACAGGCCCAAACATTACTTGCTTACACCCACACAATCCCCATATATCTGAGTGGTTTTCTGATCAAATCTGTCTGAATCAAGAATTTGCTCTTTCATACACAAAGAGTTTCAAATTGCTGTGAACTTCGACTCGCTTTTCCTCTTACCTATGTGCAGACATCATCACAATTAAGAACAAAACTATTCACCTTGACTATTACATGTTTTAAGACTCGCTCAAGGGAGAATAATGAGATTTCAGGCTCAGATTCAACCATGCTTGTTCTGTGGATTAAACAAAGTTCATCTCCCTGTACATATTTATGGAAAGAGACAGCAAAGGAAAAGTAAATTAATATCAATGACAGCAGGGCTATGTTGAAAAGGAGGCTTTTTAAAAAGCCATAAGTGTTCTTGTTACAGAATAGAAATAAATTCACTCCTATACTGAAAAACCCTTACCAAGATCTAATTCTATCAAATAATACACACTATGGAGTAGAAGAAATAATCTTTTCAGGCACTATTGACATATCCAACTAACTTCAGGAGGAATTACGACCTTTTCATCTATTTTGTGAAGCTATACTGAAAAAGAATTCTGGAAGTATGACACCCCTTCAAAATGTTTAGACATTAAAAGAAACAGCAAGCAATGCCAAGTGATAGATATGTGACTAAAGTTTCCCTGATGAGCTTAAGCTTAAGCTGAATTTTTGATTTATATCAGAAAATAATATTTTCATCTCTAAATATATATAAATACACAACACCTAGCCTGCTCATTAAGGTAACCGAAATAATGCAGAGTTTCTGCCCTAAAAATAAAATACAAAAACTGCCCACTCAATTAGAGTGGACAATTTTTGTATTTTAATTTTATAGAGAACATAATTTATATATAATTATGTATTTTAATTTTATAGAGAACATATTTTTGGTATTTTAAAATTATAGAGAACAATTTCTCCTACAGTACAGCTACAACAAAATATTAAACTTAGTTCGTAAATTTACACAGGCTGATGTTCAGACATTTAAATCCTGTTGTCAGATTTCAAGGTAAAAGCAACAGAACACTTAGAGGTAATAAACAACAAAAGTATCACATTTTGACAAGTCAAAATATGCAACTATAATGCAATTTTGGTAGTAAGTACCCATTTTCCTTGCTTCTGCATAAAGTTAAAATACAACCTCATCTCTTTTTATAACACTTATGTTGGCCTTTATCTGCCCTAGATTTTACTTCTGAACTTTGCTTAATACATCTAATTTTAAAGAGAATAAGTCTCTCTTCACAATGTACATAGGCTTTAACACTGCAGGCCAGAAAGTTAAAAGCATATTTAATAATGCTTATATGCATAGGACATCTGCTATGAATAATCTTGGCTATAAATATTACTATTATCCTAAAAACAACTGTATTCACTTCATAAGTTCAGGTTACTATCCAGCAGACAAACACTGTAACAGTAGCCCAGAGCATATAATCACTGTAACATGTAATGCCAGCATTTACAAGAGCTAAATGTTAAATCTGTAGTTTGATGTCTGGCTAGTTTCAGGGAGGGGGGTGGTGGGGCCGGCTTTTGGATGGTATTTTTCCTTTCTTCCTCTCTCCTTGTTCCCCTTCAGGTAATTCTTTCTATTCCCTCTCCTCACAATATCTGCAAATTTAGGAAGTTCTGTTCAAGGGATGCTCAATATTGCGGTAAAAGTGTGTTTTAAGGGGCCTGAAATTAGACACTTCAAATGAGGTCAAACTTAAAAGAGACACAAACACATGAACAAGTAAGAGAACTGGGGGAAAAAAATCAACTGAGCGGATGATACTGTGAAGGAAACATTTCGCTGCCACTAACACAGACAGAAATACAAGGTACTCCTTGAATCTGAAGAGCCGTAAATGTGTTTGCAAGTGTCACACAGAAGACACACTATGTCCAGGTTCCCGGCTGCCAGGCTATTCTACATTCAGACAAGGGTTGCTAACCTCCCTGCTGCTGTGCAGAGAAAAATGAGCAGAGGGGACAGAGGAAGGAATGAAGGGGGACTTAAAAGTCTCTCCCTTAACGTGAGATGAATCAGCACAGAGACAGATTACAAGTGTAACTACAACTATCAATTCGAAGTGAAGAACGTCCAAAATATTTTGCTTTTGTCAAATATATCAATGGCACCTTCCCTTTCCTCCTCAAACTAAAAACAAAACCAAAACAACAACAACAACTAAAACAAACAAACAACAACGACAAAAATACCCCAAACCACCAGTCATAGCACACATCACCAAAAAAAAAAAAAAAAAAAAAAAAAAAA
>VYZR01082707.1:16065-27901 GCA_013400675.1 Oxylabes madagascariensis
GCCGCCGCCGGGCCGCCGCGGGCCCCCACGCGAAAGTCTGGGAGGTGGGAGGGGCGGGCCGGCACAGGGCAGGAGGCGGCGGAGACCGGTATCAACTTTCTTGGCTCTTCTCGTCCTTTTCGGCTCCTTTGTTCCCCTCGCCGGTGGCCCCCTCCCCGGTCCCGCCGGCCGCGCTCCCCGGCGCCTTTGTCTCCGCGGGCCGGGGGGCAGCCCGAGGGGACGCGGGCGATGCCCCGGGCCGGGAGGGACGCGGTACCTGGGCAGGGGCGGTGCGAGGGCACGCGGTGCCTCCGCCGGCCTGCAGGGAGGGCCCAGGCCCGCGGCACTCGGTGGCCACACTTCGTGTTACCGTGGCAGTCTCGACCACTGCGTGGCATCGGCACGGCTGGGTGGCACACACGGGCCCCGGCCGCACCGGGTGACGGGCAGCATCCCGGCTGGGGACAGGCGCTGTCGCCTGGCTGTGGCCAGGTAAATGAACCTCGCCTCCCACGCAGGCAGGCATTGCCCTTGTGGAAAGCATCGCAGTTAGGAATGGGAGAGGCCAAGGCAGAGCTGCGCTTAAATGTTAGTTGTTTAGTGGGAATATTAACCTGGAACAAAACAAACCTGCAGCAGGACTGGCTGTCAGGTAACCCCGGCTGCGCTGGGCGAGTGAGACACTTCTGTCCCCGTGCCGACCCTGCTGCTTTAATCTTTACATAATATGCTTAGCTATGTTATGTAAACTATCACCTCAAGCCTTTCTTCCTCTAACAGGGAAATATACCAGCCGAGGGTAAAGCGGTAATGCCGAGTCAAAATGTTTTCCCTCTTTTAACAGCTAAAGGGAATTAAAAAAATAAAATGTGTTCTCACCGTTCCACATGTAGGAGGAAAAGTTTCTCCCTGCTTGAGCTGTGAAGTATTGTATTTTTTCTGATGTCTGGCTAAGGTGTGGGTGGAGCCTGTGCCACCAAACATACAGAAATTGAGAACTTGAAGCATTACTGAGGTATATTAGGATTAGAAACATTATTGATACCCGCTCTCGTGTCATATCCCGATAATGTAAGTGTTTTTTGCAGTTTCCCTGTACGTAAAATTAATAATTTTCTTTGTTGCGAAATAATTTTTAAATTACTTGGTTTATTTACTCTTCCTATTTCTTTGCTAAATAATCTCAGTGATATTTTCACATAAACCTAAAAATACCACAGTCAGCTAGTTCTTCCTAGAATGCTAGTTCCGCATGCATTTACAAGGTATTTTCCTGCTTATGGTGGAGAAAAAAGCTCCTAATGTCAGCTAGGTGGGTTTCTATCTGCTAGCATACATTGACTTCTCAGAAGGACTACTAATGAAGTAATTAATAGAATATGATGTGTGAAAGTCCTTCAAAAAACACAAACCTCTTGCAAGTAATGCTTCTCATTATGCTGAAAGGTGCATTGCACACTCTTGACATCGTGGTTCCTTTTTCTAAAATCACTTAAACCATGCTTTCTCCTTTCAGTCATTCAAAAATAGACCTCCTGAAAACCATTCAGGAAGCGATAAAATTCAATTCTAAATGATTCTTCTAACCATATTTCCTTAATGTTGCTCTGACAGCTTAAAGGTGCCTTAAAGGAGGCATACATTTGTCTATGTTAACTCCTCAGTCTGGCTCAGGGCTTCTCTTTGGTGACAGTTCATGGTGCTTCGTTACAGATCTTTTCTGCTGGGACTTGTGGGAAGCACAGAGAGAGAAGCTGAGTGAATAGCCTAATTGAGACAGGGGCAGGATGGGGCCATACAGTGTCCCAGAATCTGGGTCATAAATTCCCAGTGCCAGAATAATCAAGGGAGCACTGAAGTGTTTCAGCACCGAGTGAGAGGTTTGAATCATCACGAGTCAGGCCCTGATTTTTTCTTTTGGTGTGTAACCTCTGGCCCAGAGCCCTAAATGGTAGGGCTTAAATTAAGGCAGAAGGTTTGTACTGCCTTATGAATAGAACATACACACTGAGGTGTGCCCTGTTTTAAAAGCAGAGGTTTTGAAGGAGCCCTACCTGTGCAGTGTAAAGAGAGTAGGGCAGAGTAGTCAGCTGCTCCCATTTTTATCCTTTTGACCTTTCAAAATAACATGTTTGGCCCTCAGATGTTAAAGGTTGCATAATATTGCTCAAAATCCTTTGGAAGGCTTTTCTAAATTTGGGTTATATAGGTTGAATACTGGCCCTTTTGAAGTGAGTGGCAATACTTCAGTGTTAGATTTCACCCATGCTGGAGTGCTAAGGCACATAAGTTACACTTTTTTTTTTTTTTTCCCTCTGTGATATGTTTTGTGTGGTTTCTAAAAGCTGACAGTATTTACACCACCAGACACATCCAAAACAACATGAGTTCTTTACTCTTACAGAGGCTTGCCGAGACATACTGGAGTTCATCTCACCTGGCACAGGCAGTCACGCTTTAAAACTGTTGAAGTTAAGGACACTTCTGTTAAGGGCCCTTGATTTAAAGTGTCTGTTACAAGGACAGATATGTCAGTCAAAATCTATGAAGTTGGAGAAACCTGAGCATAGTTTCCATTTAGAAGTGTTTAATTTAAAGTAATAGTTCTATTTAGATTATCAAGATTTTTTTACTTTTTGAGCTCTACTCAATTCTGGTGAGTTTTATGCATTTCTTTTCAGTTAAAAACCAGGGAAATATTGTTCTATGTCAAAATAAGAAATGGGGAAAATGCAACTTTGATGTTTTTCTGCATTTCTATTTATGGACTGCTGTTCATTCTCATTTTAAAGGACGTGTAATTTTTATATCACTGTTAAAGTCATTGAATGAACACCATTGTCAAGTTAAAACTGGTAGAAAGGGTTTGGTTTCCTGAGGTAGAGAAAAGATGAGAAACCATCTCAACCATGGTATAGGTGAAGACATAACTATCTCTCTTGTGACAGCATATCTGTCTTTCAAAACTTTATTATTTTATATTAAAAAGTGAGATGGTGATATTCATTTGCCCATGATGTGCCTGATTGTTATATCAATCTTTTCCAACCAAGTCCTAATGAGCCAGTTTGTTTCACCCATCTGAACTATTATCAGCAGAAGGTTGGAGGAATGGGGACAAAGGTGCCTTTATTCATTCTTTATCTGATTCCACTTTCCAGCTCCACAGGAGCTGTCATAGCCTGTGCTGTTCCCCCCATCTCTCCCCTGCTGGGAGTTGGGCCCCATGGGGCTGTTTGGAGAGTGGACAGTAGGCAGCTCTCAGCAGAAGGGCCTCTCTTTCCCAGTCTGGTCCTCCATCCTGAGCTGTGGTGGGGCACAGAATGAGGAGTTCCTGCAGTAGCTTTATGCTGTTCCAGGATTCTTCTCCCATGGCTGGTTTTCTTTATGCTACTATGATAGCACAAAGCTGTAAGGACAATCCAGAGGATCTAGGCTGTTCTCTACTATTTTCCTCTTTGGTAGTTCTCTTTCTCCTATTTGTAGATAGTTTATTCTCACACTGCATCTATTTTTTTTTTCCTACAATCTTGTTTCGCTTTTGTTGCCACTTGGATGAAACCCACTCTGTATGTTGGCAAATGTAAACTGAAATTCACAGGTACCCAGATCTCTGAAGTGCCAGCTGTGTCTGAAAATGCAGTATCTGAGTGATTCAGAGATCAGGATTCTTCTTTTTGTTTCTCTTCTATCAGCATGTAGAATAAAATGGCATAGCAAGGAAGATATCTGCAGCAGAAATTTAATTAGAGTTTTCAGTTAATTGTGTATGTCCTCATCACTTACAAAATGACATCCTATATCAAGGAAAACATTGATTGAATCCGGAACACTAGGTAAGCCTATTATTCAAACAATGCCTTGACAGAAATCTGTTTAAAGTATTTTCATGGCATTCTTAAGTAAAATGATTGTGTGAACACAGAGACAAGTTATTGCTAGCCTGACTTCTTTATTTGCTCTACAATACTGCAAACCCCAAATCATTAGTATTTATTCACTCTAATATTTTCAGGCCATTAAATACAAAAGGAGTTGTAAGTTGTGTGACAAACAGCTTTTAAGGTCTCTTTCATTCTAGCCTAAAAAACTAAGAATTTGCAGCTCCTCCTCCCCTTTGCTCAGAAGCAGAACAGCTCCCACTATCATTCAGCTGGAACCAGAACAAACAACTGGGACAATAACCATGTGGCATCAGAAATCCTGGTGGCTCTCAGCTGCCTTGCTATCCGGGATTGTAAAGAATAATGATAAAATGTATTAGGAGTGGGTAGGAGGGAGGTGATAACTTGCTTCCGTGCCCTTAATGAAAGCCTGTATTTTTGTTTAAGATAGGGAATAAATTAACTGCATGGTGTCCGGAACAGAGTTTTGTTTCTATGTGCTGGTTTAGAGCCTAACTTAGAGGCAAACTGCAAGATAATTGTACAGGATAATTCTGTGATAGTTTCTACACAGATGTTGTTAACAACTGAATCATAGACTAAGCCGCTGCTTTAAAAATCTCATTGCATGTACTGAAGGGAAAAATCTTTATTTCCAGAGCGATTGTAATGCAGTGACCTGTAACTGGAAGAATTTCCTGCATTGCCTGTCTTGATTCATCACCATATGTGGGAGAGAATGTTGAAAAGTGAAGACAGGTTAGAAAAGAAAATTGGGGTGTTTTAGGTGTTATTTCCACACTCTCTTCAGCACCTCCGCATTCCTATTATTTTCTGTTGGTTTCATAAGATCTTAATTCACAGGATCAGAGCTTGGTTTTCTGATTAAAGGTGGGTAAAATTCTGAGGATCTCGTGTGGTTCTGTTGGGAAAGTTACATCTTTACACAGAAAAAGAAGCCGTGGGCACTCATGTTCCTTTTTAATAAAGTTAAGGTTCCAAAAGAATGTGGGCTAATGTTCTCTATGTTTAATGCATGATTAATGCATGCCTAGGGAGTAGGTTCTGCATCCACCACAGCAAACCAAACCCCATAAGCAGGCTTGTTCAATCCCTTCAATAGGAGTGACCAAATATAATTCAGGAACCCAGCAGACCACAATCAGTCTAAAGCAGACTGTCTGCCTCGTACACAGTGGAAAATACCTGCATGTTCTCTGCCAGGCATTCCCCCAGCGAAGTGGAAGTCCCCTGCAGTAATAAGTCAGACTAGTCGTATTTTGCACTTGTTTCTTGAAAATCCCAGCCAAAGAGCCTGATTTGGGCTGTAATTGGAAGGGATGAAGGGGAATGTCTGCAGTTTGATAAACCTAAATTATTCCTTCTGCTTTGTGGAATCTTATACACAACTGGTGCCAATACAGCAGCTGCCAGCGGCTAAGTCCAAGGACAAACAAAGGAAGAAAAAAATCAAATCTCTTTTGTCTCTTCCTTAGTGGTTACTATTGCAGGGAATAAATGGAATCTCTAGCGTATAGGTCTAGGAAGAACCTGGCAAACTTCTCTCTGCTCTTCTGTAACCTACATCTGTAGAACTTCAGGGAGCAGGAATCAAAACAAGTGCTTGTCTTCCTCAATTGCACAAAATGAAGCAAGCAGTGGATGCAGCAACTTCAGGGTATGGACGCACTCTCCTCATCACACTAGAACTGTTCCCAAGGCTGCAAACTCATGGAGAGACAGTGAGGAGGACACAGGTGAGGCAAACATTTATTTTAGGAAGCTAGAAAGCACAGTACAGGAACGATTATCTACTTCCTAAGTAAGCAGACTTTTTTCCTGTATCCTTACCACAGTTCAGAGCCCTGAACTGCACAAAGTGGACTCTTGGACATCTTCATCTTATCATAATGGAATTTTGCTTAACCTTATAACTCAGTTGAGAGCCTCCATAGCTGTATTTATTCCTGTATTTTAATCCAAATGAACCCTTATTTAGACCAGCTTTGCATCTTACATAGATATCTCTACCTCTGCAAAGTGCATGCTTCTTGCATTTTACAGTTAATTTGGAAAAGTGGAAAGTAATTAGAGAATCCAGCACACTGTTTCTCTTTGTATCCTGTGTTTGGCAAATTTTGGAACTGGCACCCAAGGCATAGCTGAGGACTAGGCCCGCAAAGGCAATCTGATATCTGTTCCAATTCCTAACTATTGACGCTGTAAAAGCTAGTGAAGTACACAGTTCCCAGGGAAGGCCACACATTTCAAGGGAGATAGATTAGCTGAGCTAGATATTTAGACAGTGGGGGGTCCACAAATATTTGGCAGAGTAGTTATCTACTTAACCTAGTCATCAGGAAGTGTCAGGGAGAGATGATAACGGCACAGAATCTTCCACAAATACGGGTACATACCTCTCATTGGGGATTTAACTACAGGTGGATTTACTGAGTTGGTTGGAATATGGTGCCAGTATCATCAATGAGTTCATGATCTCCTGGTTCTAGCGGAAAGCCCTTGCCTGTCAAATGTGCTGACAGAGGCATCACTGATAATGTGGGAAGTAGAAATTTAATTCTGTCTGCTGCTTGAAAGGACAAACCCCCCGCAGTTTATAACTCTCAGAATTGTGTCCTAAACACTACAGCATTTTGGTGCTTGGCTTATTTGTTCTCTATCATCGCATATCTTCTCTCTAAAATATACCTCCATCTTCACTGGGTTGGAACTGAAAACGTGAGATGCCTAACAAACAGGCTAAAAGTCATTCTCTATCTTTTGATCTTTCACTCTTTTAATATTTAATGATCCTGTTCAAAATGGAACAGCATTAGCAAGAGAGATTAGGAAGTCCCCTGTCCCCTACCCACACCACTGCATGTTTTCAAGGTAGCAATGTGAGATTAAGAGTCCCTCCAGGAAAACAGGTGGCTTGTGCCTGTGTTTCTGACATCCTCAGTCAAAGATCTAAATGATTCACATTTTGAAGAGGTGCTTCTGCCCGTGCTTTGGTGAAAGTGGGAATGCTTGCTCTCGTAGGACAACATCTGCAGGCAAGATTATAGGATCCTTAGCTTGTGAATCATGATTGTCGGGATCACAAATGGATATTAAATTGCTTGATGACATCAAGACTGGGTTTCTACTCATGAGATCAAAGGTATGACTTACTTAAACTGAGAAAACACCACAATCCACCACTAACTGGAAAAATACATTAAAATAACAAATTGCATGTTACCTATTCAAACATGCCCTGCAACGGTGTGCTGATGCATGAAATGCATCAGCAAAGTGAGGTTTTCAAGCATCCAGTTCAGACCAAGAGGGACAAACAGACCTGACATGATGGGTGAATGGTCAGTGTCAGTGAGGATGTTTTTGTTTGAAATTCCTTCCAATATAGCTCACTATGCTCTGCCCTGGCCATTGGGAACCTCCCTTGGGATGAGGCTGGCAGTCCTGGGGGTCTAACATGGACCCCTGGGCAGGGTGGGGGAATCTCCAGGGGAGGCTGGACAAGGAGAATTGGGCTGGCAAGTGCCCTCAGGGCCCAGACACTCCGTCAGTAAAATCACTTTCAACAGCCATGTATTTTTGCTAAGAGCATTTTATTTTGATTATGGACACAAAAGGAGTATGATTCTAACATTTCTAAATTTCTTAAATTTACTTTCCATGTAGTTATGCATACATAAGTCCTGTTTTTCAGAGAAGAATTATTATCTTGAAAACAACAAATGCTGTTGGGAAAAAGCAGAAATCAGTCACTCCCAGGAATGCCCACTAATTCAGCTAGATTATTATTATATTCCACAATAAGCCAGCCAGGGTTTATTATTCCTTTGAGACAATGGGAGATATAATTTGGTTTTGGAAGAGATTCAACAATATCTTTTCCCTCCTGCATGCCAGCAGCTTGGATTGTGCTGTGTTACTGGACCAAAGTTCCCAGTGGTGAGGGATGCCAGCTAAATGGCTTGCTGTGCTACATCTCTCTTGAGGTGAAATGCCATGGAAGCTGTGAGCTGCACAGCTGCCTCGGCATCTGCTCACAGAGCCCACAGATCTGAAACAATGGGCCAGAAATTGGATGGCAATTTAAATATAATGGTCTGCCCATTACTGGTAATTAAAAATCCATTGGTAACAGCCCAGAAGGTAAAGGAGGCATGTGAAACAGACACAGGTTTCTTATCATCTGTGTGGACTAGGATAGACTTAGAGACTTCTTTTTTCTTGTGGACCTACTGCAAACTCCTTGGAAATAAATGGAAACATTTCCATTGACATTAATGGACTTTGGATAAAATCCTAATTGCCACTAAAAAACCGTTTTTAGTGTTGCCATACATTATTTGCCATGTATGTATTTTAGTAAAACAGTCCTGAATATACCGTAGGGAATGTGCTCCTTAAAATCTGTTTCTGTTTTGAAACCCTAACAAGGGCAAGCTCTCTGACAGGAGACTTTAGCTTTATTCTTTTTCTGAAAGGAAGGCTTAAAGCGCTCTTTAATTTTATAGGGAAAATAGAGAAATGTGCAAAAGTTTGTGGGTTTCTGTAGGGAGAACCTCTCATGAGCATTTTCTTTATTCTGATTCATAACAGTTCTTTCACTCAGCTGTGGCTTTGGTCTGGAACTCAAAATGCAAACCAAAACTGACTTAGAAGCATCAAAGCTTGGGTGACGTGGCTTCATTTACTTCATGCAGTTTGATCACCAAAACATATCTATAGACAAGTTTGCTCAAAACAGTATCTATATTAATTCAAAAGTTAATGAATGTCATAGTAAGGCTTTTTCTAAAAATGAACTAAATTTTAAACTTACAGTGCAACTCTAAACTGTGTAGTTTTATGTGGTTAGTATCAGATTTTGTTCTAAGTGTTGTGGAGTAAGAATCGTCTTTTCTGGTAAAACATAAAGTAAGAAGAGTTAAGATAACTTATGTAACTACACAAATGAGCAACTTTTCCTCAGTTTCTCTCACAAAATGTACATAATACTCACATGAATGTTAAAAACTCAGCCCCCCCTCCCCCTGATATTTGTATAGATTTATGAATCCTCTAGGTTGAGATGCCAAATATTAATAAAACTCTTGGAAGCATCACTGAATGCTATGAGAGCTTTAATTTGCCGCAGTATAGCTGTAAAGGATACTTGAATACCATTTTTCACTCCAGGAATAGAAAATATATAGGTCTGACATCTCAGGTTGCAGCTGCATTCTTGGTAGCAACAATAATGTACAGTTTTAACAGGGTTATGGGAAGACAGAGATCCTAAGCAAACTACAAATGATTATTATCAGAGTTTCAGACTAAGCTGGAAGCTTATTTGAGGTTGTTTGTTTTGTGGTCTTCTCTGCAGTGAACTTCCCGTGAAGGTATTGGTGCGTAGCTAATGGCAGGTGAGAGTGCAGTGGCTGAAGCAAAAAAAGCACCCCCATCTCTGCTGTCTTCCATGGGTGTCTACCTTGTAGCAAGGGAGACCCAATGGCTTGCAAATCAGCTTCTGAACCTTGCAGTGCAGCATAAACCAAAATCAATGTTGGTTTACCTTAATAGGCCAAGCTGTAGGCTGTGGTGGTTTAGAGTTGATTCATGAGCTGTTCAGCTCCTCGCTGTTAGGAGCAACCTCAGGGAGAAGTCTGGTAACCTCTGTAAGGATTCCTGGGAGAGGAGCAGCCTCTACATTTCAACACTTTCTGTTTAGTTTGTCACTATTTACTGCAAGCAGTAGATCTCTACCTATCGTTCTTTTAGGTGGGATCAAGATTGAGCCCCATGTTATTCACTACTTGTAGCAGACATTTAAGGCTGTATGTCTTGGTGTTCTACTCCGAGGGGTCTCGGTTTCGATCTGCATCTAGCCTTGTAGCTCAGGGACACAGAAGAAATCAACCAACTAACTTTACTGCAAAGAAAAATATTATTGAAAATATTTACTTCAAAACAGTAATCAGTCAGCAACATGTTTCATTTGCCAGGTCTTTCCCTTCTGCATGAGTACTTATCATCTTTGTCCATAGTGGATACCTAAGTTTTTCAGATGAAGCCTATTTCTGCTTTCTTTTTATTATCTGTTTTCATATAAATACAATAAGTTTTGAAGCCTTTTTTTCTCCAAACCACACTTCTGTCACAGTTTATGTTCTAAAGCCACGTACTCTTGCAAAGAGTCATGGCACCAAAAGCACCTGGGAGGGGTATGTGCCTCAGCAAAACCTTCCACTTCTTTTGCTTACAGTCTTTTTCAGATGTACACACAAGTACCAGGTAGCCTTCTGTCTACTTCAGAGGATTCTTCACATAGATACCCTAGGTGAAAGTGGAAAACCACAGCTCCCTCACTCCCCTATGCTTTCTTGTGATGCTTCATGCTTCATTGTCTGAAGACAGGGATTACTTTCTACTTTCATAGCTCACGTTCAGCAGCCACTGTGACTGTTAGGACAACTCTGTGTAATGCCTGCTTTCCACATGATGTTGTCCTAAAAGGCTGTGATCCAAGGCAAAATGTGTTTTTCTGTGAATAAGCTGTTTTATCCCTCCTATCCCTTCAGGGAACAGATGATAATGTATTATAAATTTGACTTGTCTGTCAGCTTATGACCTTATTCATTAATTTATTTAGTAGCAAACAGGTTTTGGCATCTGGAATGAAGTCTGCTTTCATTAACTACCGTGAGATAATGAAGATGGAGCTGAGTATTTTAAGCTTTAAAAATCCACAAAACCAAAGTAAGAAAAAGGCCCCTGCAGCAAGTGGAGAAGAGGTGAACTAGGGAGAAAATACTGTGGTGAGCATCTCACATTTAATTCTTTTTGAATAAGTCTCCCATTGTCCTTTCTCTGCCTTTGTATTTGCTTTTTGCCTTTTTTGTCACTTACCTTCTACTTTTTCCCTGATTTTCTTCAAATAAGCCTTTCATACCTGAACAGCTTGCTATTTTCTGTCTTCCTTCTTCCCTTTCCCTTTTCAACAACTCTATTTTTCCCTGTTGTCTCTTCATGCACGTTCTTTTTCTTGACTTTGTCCCTGGATAATCTTCTCTCCCCCAGTCCAATCTGTTGTGAATTTTTTTCCTTTCAGCAAAACCAAGTGTGAACTTCTGCCTTAGTCCCTTACTTCACAAACTGTAACCCACAGACTGTTGGTTGATGACAAATTGGGAGGCTGTTAATCAGAGAGCTGTTCTCTTCCAGTTGCTGAGTAGCTGAGCCACCTTCAAAGACAAAGCCTGTCAGATACCTCTCTAGTATTCTTTCCTGCATAACTGTAGAAGTTGTTATCATGAGGGTACAGGTCTATGCTGTTGTAAGTAAAAGCAGCTATTTATGCTCCCTGCATGAAATCTGCAAAGATGCCATCTACACTAAAAGTCAGAATTGCTAAAAATCGGAGGCAATAATTGAAATTGTAGCCCTCTCTGTATTGGGGCATACGTTAATCTGGTAATGCCCTCTGACCTCTTACAATACAGCATTTATTACTAGGTGATCTTCCTTTTTAGTTTGAACACCTTATGGTGGCCTTGTTTCATACTTTTAGCATGCCTGGAAAACTCTAGGTGGAGCTCAAATGTGTGGTAGTAGCAGTCTCATTAATGACTGATTTCAGAAGTGGAAAATATTTCCAGATTAGCAGCATATTAAAAGATAGATATTAGAAAGATATTAGAAGTACTGTAAGGAGGAGATTTTGATTAAAATAAGAATAGTACTGTCAGAAGAGAATCTTCCTTAGCTATAATATTGTGGGGTCATATGGGTAATGGGCCAAACATAAACCATACATTAGATCTGACCTGTGTGGATCTGAAGGGCCAAAACTAAAGTAACTGACTTAGCTTTTCAATACTTTCTGCTCAAGAAATGAAGGGCCTCAGCTCCTAGGAGACTCTGCTTCCTTCAGTGTACTGATCAGCAAACTGGTCAGGTCAGCAGTATTAGAGCAATGA